>WNWK01028638.1:0-25183 GCA_009830355.1 Cherax destructor | reverse complement strand
AAAGGGAAACCCTGTTTCAAGAATTATGGATTCCTCATTCAGGAAGAGCAACTTATGGGAAACTTTCATATTTAGATAATGTTCCATTTTTGGAAACCGGGAACGTCAAACCTTGATAATTTTTTGGAAGCTGCCAAGAAGAAAAATATCAGTTACAATGAAGAAAAGTGCACTTTTTCCACTAAAAGGCTTAACATCCTTGGTTATGTGGGGGAAAGGGGGTGAAATTCCCCGCCCTGAAAGACTTCGGGGAAAACTTTGAAGAAAAAAGTCACTCCAAAAACTCTTGGTCTTTTTGCATTACCCCAAATGGTCTACAACTATTAAAGAAAAGTTGCCCACTGACTCCACGATTTTCCTGTGACAAAGGAAGCAGAAACTGCTTTCTATACTCTCAAACAGGAATTGAAACTCATGTTCAGGCCATTGTGAGTCCCACCTTCGGGGTGGAAACGGATGCCAAGTTGCCATTGCTGAGCCCTATCTGGCAGGACGCCCCGTGCTTTTTTTTAAAAACTTTCAAGGATCGAAGTTATGCTGCTGTGAAAAAAAAGCCCGGGCCCATCATAAACAGTTCGCCACTGGAGGCATTTTTCGGCAGACATTTCACTGGGACGACCAACGGCCCGGGGATGTTTGTTTACAAGAAGCACAAAAAAAAAGATAAAAAGGACAAAAATTTGCTGGAGGATGGAACATCTGTTAAAACGATATTCTGTATCAGGGTGAAAACTTTCCCCTGATGCATTCTCTAGGTCCCGGGGGCAGCTGTCTTTTCAATTCTGATAAACCGTGCCCCGGGTTCCCGCCTGTATTTTTTAAAATCTAAGTTCTCCAGTGGAAGGTGCGACAATGATCAGATCATGCAGGTATGTGCAGAGTAACCCAAACTTTCCCACCCAAAAAAACTCATTTTAAAAAAAGCCACCCCCCTTTTCGAGAGACTGAATATAGATTTCAAGGACCTCTACAAGCATAAACCAGAATAGGTATTTCCTTAACATGTGATAATATTCATTTTCCCTTTTTGTTTCCCCCCTTAAAAATTGTGCTTCAACTGTCATCAGTTGTCTTTCCCAGTTATTGCTATTTTTGGTTGCCCCATACCCTTTTCAGACAGGGACCCTCGTTCATGAGTAATGAACTTCATGGTTTTTGGCTAACAAAGGTTGCTTGCGCGAAAACAACTACAACCCTCAAGGCAATGGTCAAGTGGGCGGTTCAATTTATATGGAAGTCAGTTACAATGACAAAATCTCCCAATCTGGTTTCCCCTGGCAGCCTTCTTCCCGATGCCCTTCCTCTATTAGATCATTGCTGCAACTACTAATCACCCCCAAGGCTCTTCAATTTTCACGTCGTTCCTCTCGAGCCCCCAGCCCACCTGGTTTATTCACCTGGACCCATTCTCCTGAAGGGGGCGTGGATGAACAAGACGGATCCTTTAGTGGAAGAGGTAAGCTCTACAATATATCCCCCTTCTTACCAAAATGGTGAAAACTACTTATCTCAAACTACCCCCATTGAAACCAATGTTAGGGGGAATCTAGATCCCAATGATGTTAAAAAAGGCTTCGGTTCTCCGGGGAAGCCTTTTCAGGCTCCCCCTATTAAATAGAGGATGCCGCTCCAGTAGATAGTAAAACCCCGCTAGAAAATAGGGGCCCGGTGAAGGGCTAAGGGGCTCGAAGGTGGGGCTTACACGTCACCCACCTCCTTTGGGGAACTTATCTATATTTTAAAAGGGGGGAGATTGTATATCCCTCTTGGAGGCGCAGGACCCGGCACCACCTCAGGGGCCCTAACAATAACAACAAACAGTGGCGATTTCCCCCCGGGGCCCCTGTGGTTGTTTAAAAAACCTGGTACAAAAAATGTTTTCCCCGGGCCGCTCAATAACAATGTCCTCCCGGGTCTATAAAACCCCAAAAACAATAACAAAAAAATTTTAAATGACTGAACCCAAAAAACCTAGATTCAACCTCCATTCCCAACTGAGACTGAACCTCTGCAAAGTGTGGACAGGGCCAACCTCCCAAAGTTCTGGTTCCCGGGGGCCATCCACACACCAATTTTGGGGGGGCAGCCAACCCTGCTACATTGGAACTACTGATGTTTACCACCCCATACCTAACCCTCCACTTGAATTTTGGGGTAAATATGTCCTCCTCCCCAAACACATCTCCAACAGTCAGACGGACCTCAAAACCCTGGGCTGGAGATGAGTCAGTGCACAGGACCCCCCCCAATGAATGATGAAATAGTCATGTCACAGGCACCAACAAAAAGGGACTGATTTAACCCAAAATACATGTTAAGGGTTTTAGGTGTTACGAAGAACTAAGTCAGGTGGCCCCCTTGGAAGGTTTATTCCCCCCCTCAAAATTTTCAAACTTGCAGGAAAAATTGAGCATCTTGAACAGATGCTGACAAGTACTTAATAAATATATATAGTCAAGATGCTCCTGAGTGTGTTGGTGATGTCAGGAGCATCAACAATCTCGGTCCAATTACCAAGCTATTTGTGAAAGCGATAATGACTCTTGGCTTCAAAAGTTCTTATGGAACTTGCTGCCAATTTGCCGGAAAATGCTTAGAAATAAAGGTTCTGAAGATAAGCATGTACAAACTATGCTATTTGCTCTTAAGTGTCTGCACACTGTAGGCAAAGCATAATACATGTAGTCTTACCATCTTATGAACAAGAGATTGTAATAACTCACTACAATGGATAGATTACAAATTTTTTCATGGAACATTGCTTCTATTAGGAAGCGGTTGCCTGACTTACATCATATTAGTGCAACCAAGAATATTGATGTCATCTGTTTGCAGGAATGTAGACTGAAAGAAGGAGTACCTCCACCAAAGCTGTCTGGATATGCAGCTTATAACTTAAGGTCAACCAACTGTTGTGTGATGTATGTCAGAAAGAACTTGCCACATTCACTCCTTACCCTGCAGAGTCGAGTAAACATGCAGTATCATGGTGTCAGAGTATACGCAGGCGACTTTTCCATAAACATCTTTAACCTTTATGCCCCAGCAAACCAGTTCGACCTGATGCTTTACCAGATCGCATCAATAGTGAACCTACCCTCATACTTGGAGATTTTAATGCCAGACATAAGAATATTGGTGGGTCTATAACAAACACCAATGGAACTAAACTAGTCAAATTTCTAAATGAGCATGATAATGTTCGTATTGTAGGCACTATTGAGCCCACTCACATATATGGAGGCATACTAGATCTGTGCCTTGGATTTAATACGTCATATACGATGCATGACTCTGTTATAGTTGATGATCTTCTATCTGATCACTTTCCAAGACTCACAACTGTCAATCTTGATCATATCTCAAGCAACCAAGGAGCTAAATACAGAAGGAGGAAACTTATTCTCAACCCAGAACACAGAGAAAACTTTATTAACCACTTGGATCAATGGTATAAAGATTATGAGCCCACTGGCACACAAAAATTCAATGATGATCTAGTTACAGCTATTGAGACTGTACTCACAGATCAAGTGGGCAGGAAAAGACAACATAAACCTTCCACTAGAAATGACAATAAAAACCAATGTAAATATTATAATGACCCACAGCTACGCAATCTAACACATGCAGCTAGGAGGATTGGTAAAGCATACCGTGAGTGTAGAACCCCAGACCTTCTCAGAACATTCCAAGCTGCACTAACAAATGCAAGAAATAGAAAGCAAGAACTTAGGCAACAGGAATGGGAACAATTCGTTAATGGATTAAATAGGTCTACCCCTTTAAGTCTGGCATGGAAAGGTATAAATAAAATAACCAGGAAAAAGACTGGCAATGTTGCTCATCCCTTTCCACTTGAAAAAGCAAATGACCTCATAAATGACTGGTCCAAAATCTCCAGGCATGAAAACCTGCCATCTCATATTAGAGAAAACTTAGAGAGTGCTTCTGAAGAAATGTTTGAACTGATTAATTTTATGAGCCAAAATATTGATGAGAGTGATTGCCTCTTCACAGAGTATGAATTAGATAACGCATTAACCAAAGGTCGATCAACTGCTCCTGGAGAGGATGGTATAACCTATGATATTCTCAGAACTTTAAGGCACGTGCCTAATAATCCTTTGTTGGCACTGTATAATACCAGTTACATTGAGGAGTTCTTCCTACTTCCTGGACCAATAGTCTCATTGTGCCTATCCCTAAGCCCCAACAGCCTGATACATTTAGACCGATCTCCTTAACTAGCTGTCTTTGTAAAATTTTTGAAAGAATGATACTTAACAGACTGTACTATAGAATCAGACACCAACTCTCCCCTCCCTCTATGGGTTCATGAAAGGTAAGAGTGTGCAGAATTGTATCTCCACCTTTCTCACCTCACACACCTCTACTAGTTTTACCACATTTCTTGATCTAAAATCTGCATTTGATATCGCGAACAGAACTGTTATACTACATGAACTAGCCAAAATGAATATTGGTGGTAGCCTACTCTGCTGGATAATAGGATACCTGTCAAACAGAGTATCCTCTGTCCTCTACAAGGCTTTAGAAGCGAGTCTAAAGAAATGTCCTAGGTACACCACAGGGAGGAGTTCTCAGTCCCATGCTATTTAATATTCTGATTAATGCCCTCCTAAATGCTCTTCCTGCCTCACCTAAACATATAGCTATAAGCTATGCTGATGACATCATGATCCATACAACAGGGCATAAAAAGATGAGTTCCGTTCTTAATGAAGTTCAAGCAATTTGTAATCGACTAGGCCTCATAATATCTTCCTCTAAAACAAAGATATTAACAAGCAAACGACATCCCCACCCATCTATTTGCAGGGTGAAAACATTAGCTACGTTAAAACTTACAGATATCTTGGTGTAGATGTACCCTTTACCAAATCTACTATACCACAACTAAATAAAAAATGCAAAGATAGACTAAATGCTCTTAAAGCTGTTGCTGGATACAACCCCAACTATGGTGCTAATGTGAGAATCGCGAGAATGATGTACATAGCCTATATTAGGTCCTTAATTGATTATGCTGCTCCCATGTTGATATTAGCTTGAGAAAGTTCTCTCCGACCCTTGGAGTTAATGCAAAATGAAGCTCTCAGAATTATTCTTGGCTGTCCCAAATCTACAAAGGTTCTTAATATGAGGAAGGAGCTTGGTATTACTAGTATCAGTGATAGGATTATTGAGATTAACACTGTACTTGGTATTAGATTGTTAAGAAATGAACCAGACACTGTCACAATGAATCTTACTAAATGTCTAGAAGTAAATACTCACAGATCTAAATGGATTGTGAAAACATGCAATTACATTAAGTTTTACAACCTGCATGAATTGTATCACTGTAGGCAACAAGAGCATTTCACCCTCCATGGAAGATGTGTTCATTTAATATCACATACCTGCAAGTCCCTCCCAAGAAGCTCATTGCTAGTAATCCCTTCCTTAAATCACTTGTTAAAGCAACTGCTCAAGAAGAAATTTATCGCCTAGCTGGTAGTAATAAGTTATCTCAAGTTATATACACTGATGGATCTAAACAGGAGTCTTCTGGCAGGGCTGCATCTGCTCTGGTTGCCACCTCCTAGTTAAGAACAATAATAATTTTTTTGAACTAGGCATAAGAATTAACAACTGGGCGTCTACACTGCAAACTGAATTGTTTGCAATCCTTATGGCACTAAAGCTAACTTATGACACTGAGCTTGACTCTATCATTATTACTGATTCTATGTCATCATTGAAGGCTCTTGACTCCTATAATGACTCTAACAGCATGCTCATTGGAGAAGCCAGGTATAGATACTCAAAAATCCGGGACAAAGGAATTAAAGTACATTTGCTATGGATTCCGTCACACATTGGATTACTCCTTCATGATAAAGTTGATATGTTAGCCAAGAAGAGCACCCATAAGGAGAATGTAGAATATAACTTTGGTATATCTGTGTCTAGCATTAGGAATAATATTAGGAGAGAAATAAATAATGAAAATGATAGCTATAGGAATGCAGTTAGAAGCCTGAGTAGATCTATAACCCACTATGATAACATGAATGTAGATAAGTATGTTTATGGAGCAACTTGCAATGTGAACAGACTGACTGATGTTGTAGTGGCCAGGCTTCGGCTTGGCTACAAGTACTTCTGGCAGTTTGGGAGATACACAGATGATGATCAAACTAAATGCAAATTATGTGATCAGGCATATGGTCACTGTCTTGAACACTATGTGCTGAATTGTCCACTTATTGAGGAATATAGAGATAGACAGTATAATAACCTATGTGACATGTCAAGATATCTTATTAGTGAAGGTAAGATACCACTTATTCTAAGCAAATTTCCTAAATTTGCTTGTAACAGATAAGTGAACTGTAGATATAAATCCAAATTAATTTCCATGAACGTGCCTATCTGTGCTCATGATAATGCGAGCACAGATGGACATGTTGTGGAGCAACTTGCAATGTGAGCAGACTGACTGATGTTGTAGTGGCCAGGCTTAGGCTTGGCTACAGGTACTTCTGACAGTTTGGGAGACAGATGATGATCAAACTAAATGCAAATTATGTGATCAGGCATATGGTCACTGTCGTGAACACTATGTGCTTAATTGTGCACTTATTGAGGAATATAGAGATAGACAATATAATAACCTATGTGACATGTCAAGATATCTTATTCATGAAATAAGATACCTGCTTGTAACAGATAATTGAAATGTAGATATGAACCCAAATGTACAATTGTTAACCCCTTTGGGGCCTAGTGCCTAGGCCTTTTGTGTATCCATATGCTCTTGCGCTACCGTCCATAGGATGGATATGGGGTGCACAATAAACTAGCCACTTCGGTGGCAAAATCTAAAAATCTACTGCTCCCAACCCCTTACACGTCCCATCGCTCTTACCAGTGCAGTTTGCAAGGTGATGGAACGTCTAGTTAATAGACGTTTGATGTGGTATTTAGAGACGCACAGTATTATTATTATTATAATCAAAAGAAGCGCTAAACCACAGGGGTTATACAACGTGGCTGGTCAGGACAGGATGCAGGGAGAATGGATTGTAAGAAGGAGATGGATGATTAGTATGGTATGGAGTGCAGCAGGACAGTGGATAGTGCAGGGATAGAGGGTAGCAAGAGATCGAGGTAGAAGGGACTGAGGGAGGTGCTAGAGGTATAATCTTTAGAGTTTGTGTAGTAAGTCAGTTTCTGTCAAAAAGTCAACGAGAGTGTCAGGATTAAAGAAGGGTCTATCAGCAAGAAGGGAAGGTAAAGAAAGGGCCGCAGAGCGAAGATGCCGGTAAAGGTAAATTCTGCGTGCTCATTGATAGAGTGGGCAGTCCAACAGAATATGTTGAACAGACACTGGAACCTGACAATGCTCACAGAGAGGGGCAGGGAGCCTCTCCATGAGAAACCCGTGAGTAAGATGAGTGTGGCCGATGCGAAAACGGGAGAGTGTAGTCTCCTAACCTTGACATTGGTGACAAAAAGAAGGCCAGATACCTATACTTGGTTTAATAGAATGAAGTTTGTTATTTAGCAGGTCAGACCAGCATTGCTGCCAACGGGTGCGAAGGTGGGTAGCAATGACCGCAAAATAGTCCGTGAAAGGAACACCTCTATATGAAACTGGAAAGTCATGTACTGCTGACCGCGCAGCAGTGTCTGCCTGTGCATTGCCCTGTATGTCAACATGACCAGGGACCCAACAAAAAACAATATCTTTGTGCTTGCTAAAGATATGGCGTAACCAAAGTTGGATACGAAGAACTAGGGGGTGAGGTGTATCAATTTTACTGATAAATGGGAAGGGTGGTGGCGGTGGTAGAGTGTATACCCTATGTATGCTTGGGGTGTAGTGTGGGGAATGTTGAGGGAAGCTAGGATTGATCCGAGGGTGCGGGAGGTAGTTTATAAGTTTCTGCATGGCATACTTCCATCTGGGGCGTTGTTGCATACTAGGGGATTAGTGGAAGGGAGTGGTTGTGTGTTGTGTGGGGAGGAAGCGACTGCTTATCATGTAGTGTATTTTTGCGATAGGTTGGGGGCGGTGCGGGAGTGGTTTAGTCATGTGTTGGGATCGCTGGGGGGTGAGGTCATTTCGGTGCTGAGGGCTTTAAGTTTGGATGTGAGTGGTATGGATAAGCGGATCCAAAGGGCGGTAGTGTATTTGGTCACTGATTTCATTTATTATTCATGGGCGATGCGTCAGGTGGGGGCTGCTGAGCGCATTAAGATGATGATAGCGGGGTTTTATAGGACTAAATGCTGAACTAAAGAGATTATGGGGGGGAAATGGGAGGTGGATCTTCTGGAGGGTTGTCGGAACCTAACAGTGTGGGGGTTAAAGGGAGCGACAAGGTAAGGGGTAGAGACGGGCTGGTTTTCCGTCTACACGGGGGGGGGGGTAAGTGTGAGGCAGATAGAGGTGTGAACAGAGGTGGTACACTTAAAGGATAATGTGTGTAATAGGGGTTTCGTTAACTGTTGTGTGTTGGTGTGTATTTATGGTGTGTGAGGGCTCTGTTCAGTTACATGATGGGGTTACCATCTGACAGGTCTGGAGATGGGTCATGGGGGGGGGTTCTTATAGTGCGGCATGCACTGGGGGGGGTAGGGGATCAGGTGTGTGTCATGGGACATGTTAATTGTTAGATATGTTTTACGTCATTTGAATAAAGGTGTGTCTAATGTTACATTGCAATCCACATGGTGTGGAAAAAGATTGTTTATATATGTTTTAGTGGTTAATGTTCTTGGGTGTGTATTGTGAGGTTCTTGGATATGTATTGATATGTTGTATATGTTGAACATTTCATTTCTTTATACATGAACGCTGGTGATTTGTGGCGTTTTGTCAATGCTTGTCATTGTGTTGTTTGTGAACGTGTGAACATGCGATAGTCTTATCGCAGTAGGAAATGTTTATATATATTTTGTGTTTAATATTATCTAATGTGTGTGCTTCTTATGTTCTGATATTTATGATCAAATTGTGTGGGAGATTGTAGTCCGTGTGTGTCCTAATGGATAATTTGATGTTCTTGGATATGTATTATTTTGCTATGTGCATTGTACCCTGTTTCAATAAAAAAAAAAAAAATTACGGATAGCCTGTAAAGCACTAAGGGTGTCTGAAACGACCACAAATGGTGACGAGGTGTAGATGAATGGTGAAGATGGAGGACGAAAAGAGATGTAAAACCTCATCAATGGAGGACGAGGAACCTCATGAAAGGCAGTAAGATGTGGGTAAAGGTCCCATTTCGCCCGGTCAAATTGCCAGCGTGGGTTACGAGGAGGCGGAGAATACGAAGGGGACCTAAGGATGATTGGGAAATGATCGCTATCATGTAAGTCCGGAAGGACAGACCAGGTGAAGTCAAGGACAGTTGATGAAGAGCAGATGGAAATATCGATGCAGGAGAAAGAATGAGTTCGGGGATCAAAATGGGTAGGAGTACCCGTATTTAAAACATGAAGGGGAAAGAAGTAAGAAATGCCTCCAACTGAACGCCATGGGAGTCACAGTGCGACCCTCCCCAAACAAAATGGCGTGCGTTAAAATCGCCAAGTATTAGAAGGTGTGGCGGCAAGGAAGAAACCAGAAAATCAACATCTGGGATACACAATGCTCACGAAGGGGAGAGATATAAAGAACAGAGTGTATACCACTTATGCAAGTGGATACGGGCTGCGGTGTAATGTGAGAGAAGAATGAACATAGAGCTGACGGTATGGAACACCAGTACGTATAAGAAGAGCACTTTCATTAAAGGTTCCATCGGATAAAGGATCCGATGAATACAACAAATCATAGCCTGAAAAGGGCCGGATAACAGAGGATTGCAATTTGGGTTCTTGCAAACAGACACCAACAGGGAAAAACTGGGAGAGCAGCAGCTGAAGCTCACCCTGGTTTTTCCTGAGGCCTCGATATTCCACTGCAAATAAGCCATGATTTATAGAGAGAAAGATAGAAGTCGAAGTTAGAGGTATCTATGGACTAGGGTTAGAAAAGTCCATGTGTGGAGGCAGTGGAAGACCTGTAATCAAAGAAGGAGTGGGACGCTGTGAAGGAAGGAGGGGGGTAGACGGAGAAGAGAGGGGAGGAGGAACCGGAGGTGGAGCGGTGTCCATCAACAGTTCAGTCTCTGCAATAAATCCTGCAATAGCCTCCAGCGTTTCAGGAGTCATAGATGCAGGATGTGGGACCACATTAGAGATGAAAGGAGGAGGAGAGTGAGCGACAATCTGGAAGACCATAGACGGTGCAAAAGTAGAGGGCGTGGGGATGGAAGAGGAGACTGTCGAAAGGGCTTGGGAGGGGAAAGGAGTGGAAGCGGCCTAGGGTGGGGCAGTCAAGGAAGGAACGTGGGAGGGGACAGGGGATGAAGACATTGAACGAGGAGGAGGATGAACCTCACACACATTACAGAACTAGTCGGAGGTGAAGAACCCGGCAATGGGGATTTTTTGCCAGACTTATGAGAAGAAGGGGGGTGCTGAGGTTTAGGTGGTGAACGAGGGCGTGTAGACACAGAACTGTGCGAGTGAGTAGAGGAAGGGGTGTGGACAGTATGAGATGCTGAGGTAGGGACCTCGGAGCCAAGAACAGCAAAAGGATTCGAGACAGGAGTGACTGAGGATGGGGCGACCACAGAGGAAGCTGGGGAAGTTGGGACCCCACAAGTGGGGTGACGTTTAGCATTGCGAGAATAGGAAATACGAGGAAGTCTCCCTTGAAGGCGTAGATGAGAGACGGCCATAGCATATGAGAAGCCTTCCGCCTCTTTGAGACAACGGATTTCCCGCTCATTCATGTAAACCTGACAAGGGCGAGAGTACGATGGATGTGCCTCATGACAGTTAAGGCAAGAGGGAGATAGGATTACAAGGAGGACTGGCATGGTCGTCGGCACCACAGACTGGGCATTTGGCCATGGACCTGCAATATTTCGCTGGATGACCAAAACGCCAGCAGTTTCTACACTGTTGTGGTGTAGGGGTCACCTTTTGAACTTGTAAACGTTGACCTGCAATGTAGACCGAAGGTGGAAGTTCACGGCTGTCAAATGTTAAATGAGCTATATTGCAAAGATAACGTCTTCGCTTATTGGCAGGGAGGACAAAAGTGTCAACTTTAAGGATAGGGAGTTCTTGGAGCTCAAGCTGCTCCAAAATGTCATCACCACATGTCTGGAAATTCCGTTGGACAATGATGTGGAGTAAAATGACAGTACCACTACAAGAATTGAGAGAATGATGCCTGTCAATAGTGATAGGAATAGTATCTATGGTCGTAAGGAGGGAAAGATCGCGAGCTTGGCCAGCATTCTGACTGTGATGATGCGAGTGCCACTCTTGAGAGCATGAAATGAGATATCTTTACCTACATGGCATAGGAGAGCTTTACCAATACTATGATCGGAAAGATAGGTATTAGGAGAGGTCGGTCGTAGAGTAAAAATCTTTGTCCATTAGTAGTGTGAAACAGAGCATTTAAGGGAAGTGTGTGACGAGCTGGTCATTTCTGAGATGAATGAGCAGGAAGTGTCGAGTTGTCATGTAAGGGTGTTGGTAGTTTGGATGAGGGACCGGAGGTGGTCCGACGTGTGACGGGCGGGCAATTCGAAAATTGCTGCACCGTTAAGGGAGAAGCCGGAATCAAGGTCAGAGAATAGCAAAGGTCAGATGTATCGAAAGGGCCAATCGGAACCCCGGTACCTGAAGCAGGTGACGAACCAGCACCAGTAAGAGTACAGGGTATTAGAGTTGTCCATTAACGAGGTAGTGTCAGAACTAGGTGCGGTATCAAGAAGGGGCCCGGGGGTAGGTTGACAGATTAGGGTACTTCTTTCTTTTTGTTTTTAAGAAAAAAAAGAAAGAAGAAAATAAAATAAAAATAAAAAAAGAATAAAAAAAGGGAGGAACGTGGAGGAATAGCTCCTAGGAGGAATGAAAGGGGCGTAAATCCCCCTCCGCGCCCAAGAGGACCTCAACACCACAAGTAGTGCAGATGCTGCATGGAACCCGTGCCATACCCTAGCCTTCATGCCAGTAAACCAGCAATCCGGGATAGCAACCTCATATCCACCGAGCCATCTCGGTGGACAAAAGAGAGAGCGGATGGATATCCACCACAAAGCATACCGCCTTTGGCCACCACCCCTGGAATCCGAAAGGTGGCCTCCAGCGATACACCTGTCACCCGAAAGATACCCAAGGCCACCCCCTGGGAGACCGGAGAGGGATCGGGACATCCTCAGGCGATCCAGATTCCACGGCAAAAAACACCACCGCCAACGACCCCAATGGAATGGGATGGACCGCGATACCCTTCCCCCTATCTAGGAACTAGAATGCCTGTGGAGAGAAGCTCCCAGGGTAAAAATGGGAAGGAAATAAGGGAGGGATGAGGAGGAAAGGGAAAAAAGGGAGGATGGAGATGGGATAGGGGAGGGGGATTGGGGGGTAATTAGGTTCGGTCTGAGGAAGAAGACCAAAAGGTCTAATTCCTCAGACCAAGAGCCTCTTCACCACGCCAAGGATCCCCCTGTGAAGAGGAGATGCACAGTAGTCTCTCCACTAGTCAATATGGCTTTCGTAAGGGCCGTTCTGCCATTGACCCCTTACTACGCTTTGATACATATATTCATAATGCCTTTGCTAATAACCACTCAGTTATCGCCATCTTTTTTGACCTTGAGAAGGCTTAGGACACAATTTGGAGGTATAATATCTTGGCCCAGGCCCACTCCTTGGGCCTCCGAGGCAACCTACCATTCTTTCTTAAGGCTTTCTTAACTGACAGACATTTCCGGGTCCGGGTTAGTAATGAACTCTCCCCGGAATTTGTTCAAGCTGAAGGTGTTCCCCAGGGATGTGTTCTGAGCACAACACTTTTTCTGCTTGCTATAAATAATCTGGCATCTGTTCTCCCATCCAATATTTGGTCATCGCTCTATGTGGATGACTTTGCTATAGCTTGTGCAGGTGCTGACTGTCACCTCATTGCAGTTTCCTCCAGCATGCCATCAACCGGGTTTCTGATTGGGCCCCCTCACGGGTTTAAATTTTCTAGTGGCAAAACTCATCAAATTACGTTCACTAGACGTTCAGTGGTCTCTGATCATCCATTGTACCTATACGGCTCACGTATCCCTGAACGTGATACAGTCAGGTTTCTCGGCCTCCTGTTTGACCGCAGATTGTCCTGGAAACCTCACATTACCTCTCTGAAGGCAACTTGTCATAGCCGGCTGAACCTCCTTAAAACCCTTGCACATCTTTCATGGGGGGCTGATCGTAGAACTCTCCTTCGCCTACATTCGGCCCTAATTCTATCGAAACTCGATTATGGTGACCAGATATATTCGGCAGCCTCTCCTGCCACTCTTTCCAGCCTTAATCCCATCCATCACCAGGGATTACGCTTATGCCTTGGTGCTTTTCGTTCTTCCCCGGTTGAGGGCCTCTATGTAGAAGCGAACATTCCATCCTTGTCCGATCGTCGTGATGCTCATTGCATTCGCTATTATGTTCGCTCTCATGACCTCCGCAATCCTTCAATGTATAGGATTGTCACAGATGTTAGTAGACGCTCGTTATTTGTTCGTCGCCCTGTTTACTTCGTCCCTTTCTCTTCGTCTGCATTCACTCTTGTCTTCCCTTCAGCTTCCGCCTTTATATGTTCATGTGGCTTCACCCTTTCCTCTACCCCCTTGGGAAGTTCCTGCTGTCCGTGTCTGTTCTATTCCTCTACCTTGCGCGAAAGCCCAACTGCCTACGGCGGCTTCTCGCTCTTTCTTTCTAGACCATTTCCGTTCTCATTCCCATGCCATCACAGTATACACCGATGGTTCAAAGTCATCTGACGGCGTCGGATTCGCAGCAGTGTTTCCGGACAGCGTCGTACGAGGGCATCTATTACCCTCGGCTAGCATATTTACGGCTGAATTGTATGCCATTCTGTGGCACTTATCCGTATTGCATCTATGCCTGTATCACCATTTGTGGTAGTTTCAGACTCCCTTAGTGCTTTACAGGCTATCCGTAAAATTGATACACCTCACCCCTAGTTCTTCGTATCCACCTTTGGTTACGCCGTATCTTTAGCAAGCATAAAGATATTGTCTTTTGTTGGGTCCCTGGTCATGTTGACGTACAGGGCAATGAACAGGCAGACACTGCTGCGCGGTCAGCAGTACATGACCTACCAGTTTCATATAGAGGTGTTCCTTTCACGGACTATTTTGCGGTCATTGCTACCCACCTTCGCACCCGTTGGCAACAACGCTGGTCTGACCTGCTGAATAACAAACTTCATTCAATTAAACCGGTTATAGGTTTCTGGCCTTCTTCTTGTCACCAATGTCGAGGTTGGGAGACTACACTCTCCCGTCTTCGCATCGGCCACACTCGTCTTACTCACGGGTATCTCATGGAGAGGCTCCCTGCCCCTCTCTGTGAGCATTGTCAGGTTCCAGTGTCTGTTCGACATATCCTGTTGGACTGCCCACTCTATCAGCGAGCACGTAGAATTTACCTCCAATGATGTCTTCGCTCTGCGGCCCTTTCTTTACCTTCCCTTCTTACAGATGGACCCTCCTTTAATCCTGACTCTCTCATTGACTTTTTGACAGAAACTGACTTACTACACAAACTCTGAAGATTATAACTCTAGCACCTCCCTCAGTCCCTTCTACCTCGATCTCTTGCTACCCTCCACCCCTGCACTATCCACCGTCATCTTGCACTCCATACCCTACTAATCGTCCATCTCCCTCTTACAACCCACTCTCCCTGCATCCTACAATAACCTGCAGCGCTGTATAACCCTTGTGGTTTAGCGCTTCTATTTGATTATAATAATAATCCACAAGGGTCAGTCCTAGGTCAGGTGCTGTTTCTTGTATACGTGAATGACATGATGGAAGGAATAGATTCAGAAGTGTCGCTGTTCGCTGATGATGTGAAACTGATATGGAGAATACAAGCGGACGAGGATCAGTTAAGATTACAAGGGGATCTGGACAGACTATAAGTCTGGTCCAACAAATGGCTCCTGGAGTTTAACCCCAGTAAGTGTAAGGTCACGAAGATTGGGGAAGGACACAGAAGACCGCAGACGGCATACTGGTTTTGGGAATCAAAGGCTGCAAACGTCACTTAAAGAAAAGAATCTTGGGGTAAGCATTATAATGAACATATCTCCTGAGGCACATATCAATCAAATAACTGCTGCAGCATATGGGCGCTTGGCAAACCTGAGATTAGCGTTTAGACATCTGAGTAAGGAATCATTCATGACATTGTATACCTTGTACGTCAGGCCTATACTGGAGTATGCAACATCAGTATGGAACCCTCACCTAGTCAAACACGTCACGAAATTGGAGAAAGTGCGAAAATTTGCAACACGTTTAGTCCCGGAACTGAGAGGTATGTCTTATGAGGAGAGGTTAAGGGAACTCGACCTGATGACACTATAGGATAGGAGGGACAGGGAGGACATGATAACAACGTATAAAATACTGAGAGGAATTGACAAGGTGGACAGGGCTCGAATGTTTCAGAGATGGGATACAGGAAGAAGGGGCCACAATTGGAAGCTGAAAACCCAGATGAGTCATAGAGATGTTAGGAAGTATTTCTTTAGCCTTAGAGTTGTCAGGAAGTTGAATAATCTGGAGAGTGTAGTGGTGGAAGCAAGTTCCATACATAGCTTTAAGAAGTATGATGAAGCTCATGGAGCAGGGAGAGAGTGAATTAGTATCGACCAGTGAAGAGGCGGGGCCAGGAGCTATGACTCGACCCCTGCAACCACATATAGGTGAGTACACACATACACACACACACACTGCAAAGTCATGAAGACTGGGGAAGGGCAGAAGACTGCAGATGGAGTAGTCTTGAGGGCCAGAGACTACAAACCTCACTCAAGGAAAAGGATCTTTGGGGTGAGTATAACACCGGGCACATCTGAGGCGCACATCAACCAAATAACTGCTGCAGCATACGGGCGCCTAGCAAACCTAACAGCAGCATTCAGACATCTCAATAAGGAATCGTTCAGGACCCTGTACACCATGTACGTTAGGCCTATATTGGTGTATGCAGCACCAGTTTGGAATCTACACCTAGCCAAGCACGTAAGGAAACTAGAGAAAGTGCAAAGGTTTGCAACAAGACTAGTCCCGGAGCTACGGGGCATGTCCTACGAGAAGAGGTTAAGGGAAATCGACCTGACGACACTGGAGGACAGGAGAGAGAGAGGGTATTTGCTAATGACATAAAATACTGAGAGGAATCGACAAGGTGGACAGAGACAGGATGTTCCAGAGCTGGGACACAGCAGCAAGGAGTCACAGTTGGAAGTTAAAGACTCTGATGAATCACAGGAATGTTAGGAAGTATTTCTTCAGTCATAGAGTTGTCAGGAAGTGGAATATTCCTTGAAGTGATGTAGTGGAAGCAGGATCCATACATAGCTTTAAGAAGAGGCATGATAACGTTCATGGAGCAGGAAGAGGCTGGGTCAGCTGTGACTCGACCCCTGCAACCACAACTAGGTGAGTACACACATACACACCCTCCCCCCTTCCCTACCTACCTACTTTACCTAACCTAACCAAACCACCCACCCCTGAGTTTCAAATACCTTGGTAGACTAAACAGTGGAGAGTGAAGCAGCACAGAAAGGAGGTGAGAGGCCAAACTTCAAAAGGGAGGACTACACAGGCATGAGACAATTCCTGTATGAGGTGTAGAGGAAAAGTAAATGAGGTGATGGAGCATGTGCCCAGAAAGTGCAAGTAGGCAATAAAAACCGTGGGCTTGCTCTGGGAAGACCAGAGTGAGCCCATGGTTTACCCACAGGTTTACGAAAATCAAAGCTGTACGTTTACCATACTGGAGCATGGTGAAAGTACAGAAAGCTAAGAACCCTGGAAAACAAGGAGCTGAGCCAAAGAGCCAGAAATGAGTATGCAAGGATGAGGAGAGAGGCTCTACGGCAATTTGAGAATGACATGGCATCGAAAGGCAAATCTGACCCAAAGTTGTTATATAGCTATATCAGGAGGCATACAACAGTCAAGGACCAAGTAATCAGGCTGAAGGTGGGGAGCTCACAAGGAATGACCAGGAAGTCTGTGAACACGAGTTCAGCATGAGATAAAACAGAAAGGTATCCAGCAAACCGAGACAGTAGAGTACACCAGCAAGTATGGGACGCAGTATACACAAGGGAGGTGAAGAAACTGCTGTGTTAGAAAACATTCAGCGTAGAATGACTAAATTAATACATAGCATTAGAAATCTTCCGTATGAAGAAAGATTGAAGACCCTAAAATTACATTCACCTGTAAGACGAAGAATGAGGAGAGACATGATCGAGGTATACAAGTGGAAAATGGGTATTAACAAAGGAGATATAAATAAGGTCTTGAGAATATCTCTCCAAGAGAGAACCCGCAATAATGGATTCAAATTAGATAAGTTTAGATTTAGAAAGGATATAGGAAAGTATTGGTTTGGAAATAGGGTAGTTGATGAGTGGAACAGTCTGCCTAGTAGGGTTATTGAAGCTGGGACCTTGGGTAGTTTCAAATTTAGGTTGGATAAATTCATGAGTGAGAGGGGTTGGATTTGAGTGGGAATTGCACATTAGTAAATAGAATTATCAAAGCTTATTTCTTGGGTAGCATTTAAGATTGGGTTGAACAAATATCTTGTTAGTGGGATGGAATGTGAAGGACATGCCTAGTATGGGCCAACAGGCCTGCTGCAGTGTTCCTCCTTTCTTATGTTCTTATGTGCTGTATCCCTCGAAGGCAATGGGAGGAGGTAATATCTGTGGGCCCTGAGAGAGGGAGCTGATGCACTGTGCCGCTAGAACAATGTTAAACAAATCTTAACGAAACATGGCAACTGTCAAAGGTATGAAAGATAGCCAGTAGTAGTCTGGACCTGACTTAACTCAGTCAGTGGTGGACCTGACTTAACTCAGTGAAGACGTGTCTTGTGTGCTCTCTGTCAATCTGAAGAAGATGTCCTCTCTTGAGCTACTCTACCAGCAGCTGAAGGAAGAACTGAGGGTAGCTAAGCTTGAGATACAGCGACTGACTGAGGAAAACAAGAGGATTCGTAGTAATCCTCCTGTTGAGAATCCTCAAGCCAGGAAAGGAACCTGGACAGTGGCTAAAACGCATGGGACAAAGTTAAGGCTCAAGAGGACGGGTGGAGAGGTAGAAACAACGAAGACCCAGGAGAATGTTGTGGAAACATCGAACCCATTCTCCGTGCTACCCGATGAATGTGAGTCGACTTCTGGGAGCGTCACGACGAAAGACACAAAGGAAGGTAAAAACATTGTTGTTGTTGGGGACAGTCAGGTTAGGTACATGGATAGGGCTTTCTGTTTGATTGATAGGAGTAGGAGACAGAGGGTTTGCTTTCCTGGGGCTGGGATGGAGGATATTGTTAGCCGTCTGGACGACATCATGAGAGGTAATGGGAGCAATCCTATTATCTGTCTCAGTGCTGGAGGCAACGATGTTGGCAGACGTAGGAGTGAGGACCTGACTAGCAGGTTTAGGTCAGCAATAGACATAATTAGGAAGAAGGGTGGGAACCCTGTCATATGTGGTATTTTGCCAAGGAGAGGAGTTGGAAATGAATGGCTGTCCAGGGCAATTGGTG
The DNA here is from genome assembly GCA_009830355.1 of Cherax destructor. Classification (NCBI taxonomy): domain Eukaryota; kingdom Metazoa; phylum Arthropoda; class Malacostraca; order Decapoda; family Parastacidae; genus Cherax; species Cherax destructor. The sequence continues at coordinate 6,442 of WNWK01028638.1, read as the reverse complement.
TCAATTGCTGGCTGGACAAATACTGTAAGGAAAATTCAGTAACATTCATTGACAACTAGGACCTCTTCTATGGCAGAAATGACATGTATGCCAGGGATGGGGTTCACTTATCCAGGTCTGGGGTGGGGGCACTGGCAACTGCAGTGGAGGGAGCTGTTAGGGCTTTAAACTAGAAATAGTTAGTGGTATGGGTTTTGGGGGGAAAACAGAGAAGTCCCAGTGTAGTAATATTATAAGTTGTAGGAGAACTAGTAATAGGCAGAATAAGGTGGATAGTGGAAAGCTAGTGACACTAGATGACAAGGACAGTAATAGGTATAGTGGAAAAACAGAGATGAGCAGGAAGGGTAAAGAGAAAGGAGGGTCTCTAAATATATATTACACCAATAGTCGTAGTGCTAGGAATAAGATGGACGAGTTGAGATTAGTTGCAAGTACGGGTAATATTGATGTTTTTGCAATAACTGAGACATGGTTTAATATGAAAAATCGGGACTTGCCTGCCGAATGTCACATTCAGGGTTTTAAATTGTTCCAAGTAGACAGAAGTATCGGGAAAGGGGTGGGGTGGCACTCTATGTCCGTGATCATTTAAATTGTTGCATAAAAACGGGTATAAAGTCTGAATTAACACATACAGAGTCTGTCTGGATAGAATTTTCAGAGGGTGTGAAAAATTGATTTTAGGCGTGATTTACCGACCTCCAAACTTAGATAGGGAACAAGGAGACTACTTTGGGAGGAAATTGTTAAGGCCACAAGACACGATAACGTAGTAATTCTAGGGGACTTTAACTTTAGTCAGATTGATTGGAATTTCATGACAGGAATTTAGAATCTAACGACTTTTTAGAAGTAGTTCATGATTGCTTTTTGAAGCAGTTTGTAACAGAACCTACAAGGGAAATAACCTACTTGACTTGGTTCTGGCAAGCAAGGGAAACCCTTGTTAATAATTTAGAAATTACAGAGGAACTCGGCTCAAGCGACCACAAGTCAATTACCTTTAGCATTGAATGGATGTATGATAGTAGGGATAATTCAGTAATGGTCCCAGATTTTCGCTTAGCAGATTATAATGGACTTAGAGAACACTTATCAACTGTGGACTGGGGTGAAGAAGAGAGGTATCAATATGACAGTTTTCTTAACACTATACAGGCTGCCCAAAGAACATTTATCCCATATAAAGAAATTAGATCAAGTAGAAATGACCCAAAATGGATGAATAATAGGCTCAAATATCTTTTAGGGCAGAAGAAAGGAATTTATAGGCGCATAAAAAGAGTGAGGGTCATCTTATAAATCAGTATACTGACATTAAGAGGGACGTTAAAAGGGAATAAGAAAAGCTAAACGGGACTATGAAATTAAAGTTGCTAGGGATTCAAAAACTAACCCAAAAAGTTTTTCCAGGTTTATAGAACAAAAGTTAGGGATAAGATAGGTCCCCTTAAAAATAACTTTGGGCATCTTACTGACAAGGAGAATGATATGTGCTCTATTTTTAATAATTATTTTCTCTCGGTTTCACACAGGAAGACATTAATAATATCCCAGTAATTAATTTTACAGAGGCCCAGAAGAAGATAAATTATGTAATATCACAGTCACTAGCGAAATGATTATGAAACAGCTGGACCGACTGAAACAAAATAAATCGCCGGGTCCTGATGAGCTTTTGCAAGGGTTCTTAAGGAATGCAAAATGGAACTCTGTGAACCAATATCTAACATTTTTAATTTATCTCTTCAAACAGGTGTAGTGTCTGATATGTGGAAGATGGCTAATGTAATTCCTATTTTTAAAGCAGGGGACAAGTCACTACCGTCAAACTACCGCCCAATAAGCCTGACCTCAATTGTAGGCAAATTACTAGAGTCAATTATAGCTGATATTAGAAGCCATCTAGATAACCATAATTTGATTAATGATACCCAGCATGGATTCACGATGGGCGTTCCTGCCTATCTAATTTATTAACCTTCTTCAGTAAAGCTTTTGAGGCTGTTGATCACGATAAAGAATTCGATATTGTATATTTAGACTTTAGTAAGGCTTTGATAGAGTACCGCACCAGAGACTGTTAAAGAAGTGGCAGCTCATGGCATTGGGGAAAAGTGCTGTCATGGATCGAGTCATGGCTACCAATAGGAAGCAGAGATGTGCATAAATGGGGTTAAATCAGAATGGGGACTTGTAACAAGTGGTGTTCCACAGGATCAGTCTTAGGCCCATTGTTATTTATAATATATATCAATGACCTTGATGAGGGAATTACTAGTGATATGAGCAAATTGCCGACGACACGAAGATAGGTAGGATAATTGATTCAAACATAGATGTCATAGAACTTCAGGAAGATTTAGACAAACTTAATTCGTGGTCAGAAAAGTGGCAGATGCAGTTCAATGGATAAATGCAAGTTCTGAAGCTCGGAGTGTCCATACCCAAGCATTATAAGTTAAATAACGTAGAACTTAGCCATACAGATTGCGAGAAGGACTTGGGTGATGGTAGCAGCAACCTTAAACCAAGACAGCAATGCCTAAGCGTACTAATAAGGCAAATAGATTACTGGGATTTATATCAGAAGTGTTAGAACAGAAGTCAGAGGTTATATTACAGCTTTATACATCATTAGTAGGCCTCACCTAGATTACGCAGCTCAGTTCTGGTCTCCATATTACAGAATGGACATAAATTCGTTAGAAAACATTCAGCGTAGAATGACTAAATTAATACATAGCATTAGAAATCTTCCTTACGAAGAAAGATTGAAGACCCTAAAATTACATTCACTTGTAAGACGTAGAATGAGGGGAGACATGATCGAGGTATACAAGTGGAAAATGGGTATTAACAAAGGGGATATAAATAAGGTCTTGAGGATATCTCTCCAAGAGAGAACCCGCAATAATGGATTCAAGTTAGATAAGTTTAGATTTAGAAAGGATATAGGAAAGTATTGGTTTGGAAATAGGGTAGTTGATGAGTGGAACAGTCTGCCTAGTAGGGTTATTGAAGCTAGGACCTTGGGTAGTTTCAAATTTAGGTTGGATAAATTCATGAGTGAGAGGGGTTGGATTTGAGTGGGACTCGCGCATGAGTGGGTAGAATTGTCAAAGCTTATTTCTTGGGTAGCATTGAAAATTGGGTTGAGCAAATATTCTGTTAGTGGGACGGATTGTGAAGGACTTGCCTAGTATGGGCCAACAGGCCTGCTGCAGTGTTCCTCCTTTCTTATGTTCTTATGTTCTATTTTAAGAATGAAAACCCGGGTCTCATTAAACTACAGACCAGTGTCACTGGCATGTATAGTATGTTAAGTTGTAGAGGAGATAATCAAAAGAGTGGTGGAGCACTTAGAAAGGAGCGGGCTCATACAAGACAACTAGCACAGTTTTAGGAATGGGAAATCCTGTGCCACAAACCTACAACAGACAAGGAGTGAGATGGGTGGGTAGATTGCCTTTTCTTGGACTGTAAGAAAGCTAAACACAGTACTGTAGAAGACTGGTACAAAAGGTAGGAGAGAAGGCGGGAATAGAAGCACTACAGTGGATCAAGGCATAATACATCACAGGAAGGAAAAGAGTGATGGTCTGTGACGAGGTGTCGGAATGGATACCTGTGAGGTTCCACAAGGATCAGTCCTAAGGCCGGTTCTGCTTCTTGTATACGTGAATAACGGCAGGAAAGATAGTCAGAAATGCCCTTGTTCACAGACAACGTGACACTAATGAGGAGAATACAAGTGGACGAGGACCAGGATTGGCGCCAAATGGATCTGGATAGGTTACAGGCCAGGTCTAACAAATGGCTCCTGGAGTTTAACCCCAAGTGAAAAGCTATGACGATTGGGGAAGGACAAAGAAGACCGCAGGTGGAATACAGGCTCGGGCAAAGGCTGCAAACTTCACACAAGGAAGACCTTAGAATGAGTATCATACTGACTGTCACCGGAGATGTACATCAACCAAAGAACTGCTGTAGCAAACGTGCGTCAGGCAAATCTAAGAACAGATTTTCAACATCTAAGTAAGGAGTCATTCGCAACACCGCACACTATGTACGTCAGACTTATGTTGGTGTACGCAGCACAATTATGGAACCCACACCTGGTCAAACATATCAAAATATTGGAGAAAGTGCAGAGGGTTTGCAACAAGACTATGCCCAAAGCTAAGGGGTGTGTCCTATGAAAGTTGTGACACTGGAGGACTAGGAAGGGAGATATAACTAAAACACACACACACCCGACTGCACTAGAAAGCAATATACTGGAAATGTTGCCTTCATTTGGAAACACTTTCAGACAATGGCCATGATTTTTTAATGCAAATTATTTAGACACGTGCAAATGTTAAGTGTTTTATTTGTGAAACGTTTCGCCTACACAGTAGGGAAAAGAAAAAAAGGGCACATTACAGTGACTGGAACAATATATAAGTAACCCGCAGCTACAAGAATGAGACTTATGTTCCGCTCCTACTTGGAACATTAGTGTCACAAGGGCGGCGAAGGGAAGGGAGTCAGTATATATAGGAAAAGCGGCGAGGCGAGAAGTAGAGCGAGGTAGTGTAAGTGGTAGAGGTGGCAATAAGAAGGGAATATTGGTAATGACAAAAGAATCAGAGTGGAGTGTTAACAAAGCAATAGCAGTGGAGGTAGTCTAAGGACGCAAGAAAAAGGAGCACTGGAGGAGAGTTAATGGCCCACGAGGGTAGAACCAAACCCCTGGGAGAAAACTCGTAGGATAGAACCCACCTAGGCAGAAGAAATGGAAGGCAAAGAAAATGTAGGTAAGGGGGAGATAAAGATCAGGTCAAGTCACGAGTGTTCTAAAGTTTAGACAACACTGTATGACCCTGGTGGTTTTGCACTTTTGATTATAATAATTTAAAGTTTAGAGCATTTGACAATGTAATGAGAATGGAAGGCATCTACAGAGACAAAACCAGGACTAAGGTTCATATTAGGAAAGTTATGTGTAAGGGATGCTTCAACAAGACATCTGTGAAGGTTAGACAGTTTTGGCAGAGGACCAGTTAATAGGATGACTGTGATCTCTAACTTGACAAAAAAGAGCATTATTTAGTGTCGACTAGTCTGACCCTTCTTGTGTGCTCTTTAAGTCTAAGAAGAGCGTTCAGGTCAGATCAAAGCGTCGTCATAAGTTTCACTCTCCTGTGCTGATTATTTCTCTACACAGTATCTTCACTCGAATTTAGAGGTGACTAAATATGACTAAAGAAGCCTACTAAGTAGGTGAAATGTTTGGGAAATAAAGATGCCTAATTGTTGCATGCGTCTTACTCGTCTACTTGGGTCAGTATTGTAAACTATTATAGCAAACAATGGATCCAGATGAATTCTTCAATGACCAAACTCGCAGAAAAATTCATGACCCACACTAGTCAAGCAATCCACTTCTAAACTTTACAAATTGGGTTGTGTATCATCAAGAGTCAACGATTCTAAGACAATTGCCTAGTATTACTCCACTGAGTGACTTCACCGACACTCCGCTCACAATACATTCTGAGGAACTATTGTCATCCCTTACACAGTTGTGTAAGACTTCACAGGCTGCTTTGGATATACAAAATAAATTAGAATTACAAGACTCCCAATCACCAGAGTCCACCCTGCTCATGGACTGGAAAATACCCGACTAATATAACGATATTAATTTTTAGTAGCCATAAACTTTCCCTATACATAGGTCAATGGTGCCTGGTGAGGGAGCTCAAACCAATACCATGACAGCCGAAAATATTGGCACCTGGGTCACCCAGCAAAATATTGCAGCTCGCAGGCAGTGTGATCAAGACCCATATAGTAACCCAAACTGATTGTTCCAACCCTCCTCCCTTCCTGCCTTAACTCCAACGAAGCAAATACTTTTATACTCGCTGGTGCCCATTTTTTTTTTTTCAGGAAAACAAAATTCGGTATTTTAAAAGGGTTTCTTTTATAACTGGGCTGTTTCCCAACTCTGCATACATTGGAGAATACATCGCATCTACTCCAGTCACCCGACACTCCCAATATACTAGTGAAGACTCAATAACAATGTCACCCACATGTTTACCATGTGTTGCCTTCACTGCCTCACAACCTGCACTGTTCCCTCAAGACGTAGCTGCAACGCTACTATTAAGAAATTCCATAACTTTAAATGCCGCTATATCTAAAAATACTCATGCCCGGAATCTGCTAATCCTTCCCAGATATAAGTTGGTCCTACCTTTATTAACTCTGGCATCACGAGCTAAGTAGCCCTTCATAACCCATTTTTTTGTATAATCCTATGGGTTTAGCGCTCCCCATGATTATAATAATAACAACCCATTTTCTCCCCCTCCTTTAATCAAAGATGCTGGTGGAACTTGGTTTGTTTTCTTTTCTTGGATCAACTCTGAATGTCTCCATTTCC
>WNWK01028637.1:0-25183 GCA_009830355.1 Cherax destructor | reverse complement strand
ACACACTCACACAACACACAACAAAATACACACACACACACACACATACACACACACATACACACACACACAATACACACACACACACACACACACACACACACTCACACACACACACACACAACACACACACACACACACACACACACACACAAGGAATGTCAGGAAGCCACAGAGAGTCAGGAAGTGGAATAGTCTAGAAAAGATATAGTGGGCAGGAACCATACATAGTTTTAAGACAAGGTATGATAAAAGCGAAGAGGCAGGGGCCAGGGCTGAGTCTCGCCCCCTGCAACCACAATTAGGTAAATTAGGTGAGTACCAGGCGAACTACAGAGGGATCTGGACAGGCTGCAAGACTGGTCCAGCAACTGGCCCCTGGGTTAAAACCCCACCAAGTGCAAAGTCATGAAGTTTGGGGGAAGGGCAAAGAAGACCACAGACGGAGTACAGGCTAGGGGGCCAGAGCCCAAACCTCACTCAAAAAAGGATCTTGGGGTGAGTATAACACCGAGCACATCTCCTAAGGCGCACATAAACCAAAAAACTGCGCATACGGGCGCCTAGCAAACCTAAGAACAGCATTCCGACATCTTAATAAGGAATCATTCAGGAACCTGTACACTGTGTACGTTAGGCCCATTTTGGGAATGCAGCGCCAGTTTAGAACCCACACCTAGCCAAGCATGTAAGGAAACTAGAGAAAGTGCAAGGTTTGCAACAAGACTAGTCCCGGAGCTAAGGGGTATGTCCTACGAGGAGAGGTTAAGGGAAATCGACCTGACGACACTGGAGGACAGGAGAATAGGGGAGATATGATAACGACATATAAAATACTGAGAGGAATCAAACCAACACAGGTGGATGGAGCCAGGAGCTGAGTCTCGACCCCTGCAACCACAATTAGGTGAGCAGGATGTTCCAGAGATGGGACACAGACAAGGGGTCACAGTTGGAGTTGAAGACTTAGATGAACCACACGGATGTTGGAAATATTTCTTCAGTCACAGAGTTATCAGGAAGTGGGATAGTCTGGAAAGGGATGTAGTGGGGCAGGATCCATACATAGCTTTAAGGAGAGGTATGATAAAGCTCATGGGGCGGGTAGAGTGACCAAGTAGCGGCCAGTGAAGAGGCATCGCCAGGAGCTGTGAATCGACCCCTGCAACCACAACTAGGTGAGTACACACACACTCAAAGGCTGAAAACGTCATTTTTAAAAAAGGATCTTGGGGTCGGCATTATAACAAACATGTCTCCTGAGGCACACATCAATCAAATAACTGCTGCAGCATATGGGCGCTTGGCAAACCTGAGATTAGCGTTTAGGCATCTGAGTAAGGAGTCATTCACGACATTGTACACCGTGTCGCAGGCCTATAATACTGCAGTATGCAGCACCAGTATGGAACCCTCACCTAGTCAAACACATCACAAATTGAGAAAGTGCAAAATTTGCAACATGATTAGTCGAACTGAGAGGTATGTTTATGACACTGATGACACTAGAGGATAGGAGGGACAGGGGGACATGATAACAAATATAAAATACTAAGAGGAATTGACAAGGTGGACAGGGCTTGAATGTTTCAGAGATGGTGTCAGGAACAAGGGACCACAGTTGGAAGCGGAAAACCCAGATGAGTCATAGGGATGTTAGGAAGTATTTCTTTAGTCTTAGAGTTGTCAGGAAGTGGAATAATCTGGGAGGGGAAGTAGTGGGGAAACAAGTTCCATATATAGCTTTAAGAAGAGGTATGATAAAGCTCATGGAGCAGGGAGAGTGAATTAGTATCAACCAGTGAAGAGGCGGGCCAGGAGCTTTACTCGCCCTGCAACCAATAGGTGAGTACACACACACACACAAAATACACATACTCTGTCACTGTGTACGTAGGTCTATATTGGAGTATGCAGCACAAGTTTGTAACCCACACCTAGCCAAGCACATATGGAAACTAGAGAAAGTGCAAAGGTTTGCAACAAGACTAGTCCCGGAGGAGAGGTTAAGGAAATCACCTGACGACACTGGAGGACAGGGGAGATAGGGGGACATGATAACGAATATAAAATACTGAGAGGAATCACAAAATGGACAGGGACAGAAATCTTAGAGTGGGAAAGTAAACAAGGGTCACAGTTGGAAGTTGAAGACTCAGATGAATCACAGAGATGTTAGGAAGTATTTCTTCAGTTACAGAGACAGTGGACCCCTGAGAACGAAAAACTTCATTCAGAAGCCTGCTCAAGTGCCAACGAACAAATTTACTCCCAAGGAATAATGTCACGTAGGTTGTCTATTTCGACCCCCAAAATACACTTCCACAAGCACTTACAATATTATACTTACATAATTGTACGATTTGGGGTGTTTGTTACTCGGGGGTCCACTGTAGTCAGGAAGTGGAATAATTTGGGAAGGATGTTGGAGACAGGATCCATACATAATAATAATAATAATAATAATTTTTTATTGGCATGATACAAAGATGTACATAGTTCTGGATATAAATGGGGTGTACATGCCAAAAGCCCCTAATATGCAGTGCATTGTGGGCATTCTTAAAATTAATTATAATAGACTAAATTAAAAATTATAGAACAATTTACAAAATAATAATTACCTCGAGTTATGATATTTTTCTTCGAGAATGCTGTTCAAGTGCCATTACCAAACGAATTTACCCCCATAAGGAATAATGTAAAATAGACTAGTCCTTTACACCCCAAAAATAATTACAAAAGCTTTTAAAAAAAATAAACTTAATAAAGGGCGATTTTGGGGACCATCGACTCGGGTACCACTGTATAATTGTGTTTTTAAGTAGTGAAATTTGAACACAAGTAGAACATAATAATTTTTATTTGTAGTAATGCAATTTATTAAATCAGATCAAACAAATCAAAACAATTACAGTGGACCCGTAACGAGCACCCCGGGAAATCTACAATTATGTAAGTATAATATTTAAGTGCTTTTGTAAGTTTTTTGGGGGTCTGAAATGGACTACCTACTTGACTTTTTTTTTAAGGGAGTAAATTGTTCGTAATGGCTGAAGTTTGGAATGAATTTTGCTCGTTAGGCGGGGCCCACTGTATTTGTTTGAATAACAGTTTATATGGTATTAGATGAGTTAAAGAGTACAAGAGAATGGATTATTTTATTTGTTAATGCTATAGAAACAAGTTAGCTAAGTATGCATTATTTATAACAGGTTTATACATTTAAGTGATTAATTAACTTTGTAGGTAATGTTAAATATTGTGTAGTACAGTGGACCCCTGTTATTTTTTTTGTTCAGAATGCTGTTCAAGTGCCATTATCGAACAATTTATTCCCCTAAGGAATAATGTAAATTAGACTAGTCCTTTTAGACCCCCAAAATACACTTACAAAAGCATTACAAAAATAAACTTACATAAATGCGAGTTTGGAGCATACATGAACACCGGGGTCCACTGTATTTAGTTTTGGGTGAGTAGGTGGTTTTTCAGCAGGTTTTGAATTGAGGTACAGACAGGGTTTCTTTGGTAATCACAGGTAATGAATTCCAAATTTTGGGCCTTTAATGTGCATTGAGTTTTTGCATAGTGTTAGATGGACACGGGGAACATCGACATAGCTTTAACCCTTTGGGGGTCGACAGGCCTTCTCGGAAAATGTTCCTGGGTCGAAAATTTTGGAAAAAAAAAAATTAATTTTTTTTTTATGAAATGATAGAGAATCTTTTTCCGATCATAACGCCACCAAAATTATGAAATTTGATCGAAAACTAACGGAATTATGCTTTGCAAGTTTTCGGTACCATGACACTTTCGCATGGCGATTTTGCCCACTTTAGCCCTATTTTCGACAAATTCCAATGTTTCAGTCTCCTAAAACTATAGCTATTTCGATAGAACTCCATTTCTTCTATCGATTGAGTACAAGAAACTGCCTATTTACCAATTTCATCTACCCAAAATAGTGGTCAGAAAATGACAATTTTCCAATTTCACACAAATTTCAAAGCGATTCCAATTTCAAAATAGGGTCCAGAATAAACAAGGCAGACATTCCTGGCACTAAAATAACATGTTCTCTGTTCATTAGTCACGTCTCCAGGCCCCTGTTCCATTACCCTTTTCCCTTTTGAATTTTTATTCTCACAAAAAAAAGAAGATTTACTGTTATGTATACAACTGCATCATGGTAAAAATGGTACAAATAATATCAGAGCACTTGTGCATGAATATAAGACTCGCCAGTTGATGTGTATTGGAGGCATGGTGTGATTTTTTTACTCTTGAACATCGTCAAAATCGAACATTTTCGCTACTTTGAGCTCAATTTCATACCAATCAAAATCATCTCTATTTCTGTAATATATCCCATTCTATCAAATGAGACCAAGAAAACGAGAATACATCAATATATACCATACCAAATCGACTGCAAAGTCGCTGTTTTAATAAAAAAAAACGGTCAATTTTTTTTCTCATTTATGCAGGGGTACTGCAGGATTTTTTTACTTGCGCACACTGACCACACAGACCCATTCTTTCATATGTATGCCTACCAGACGTTTTCTGCCTTAAATTGAGGCCGCTAAATTTGGGCGTACTAGTACGGCAACCCTGCTCGTAAACGACTAGTACGGCACCGACCCCCAAAGGGTTAAGAAAGGTATGATAAAGCTCATGGAGCAGAAAGAGTGACCCCGTAGCGGCCAATAAAGGGGCCAGGAGCTGTGACTCGGCCCTGAAACCACAATTGGTGAGGACACACACAGAGTGGGCGACTGTGACAGTGGAGTTCCACAAGGACCTGCTCTACTGTCATTAAAACTATGATAATAACAATAACACAAGTAAAAGAGTTTGAAAATTTTGAAAATTGTCAGAATATGGCAGAGACACGGAGTGCACATATGCTGTAAACAGACTGAGTGAGCGTAAGAAAATGATGCCGCTCAGCTGATATGAGCATCACCACCAAAAATAAACATGAACGTAATTGAAAAGCGTCATATTAGCAAAGCTCTCTAAAGAACCGTATTAGCAAGGTTTGCCTGTATAATGGGCTAGCGGGGGGAATTAACATTTGTACTAATTTGTTGACTTGCTACAGTATTAGAAAAAATGTAGACATTTAATCGCTTTAATTGCACATGTTGGTTTCAAACTGCCTACACTATTAATGTAGTATTTATTTTCAGGCCTCAGAGCTTCACATTGATTTCTGTCCTCCTGACCAACTGAAGAGCAAACCAGCAGTGAAGGATTTAGTATTTGGCAAACTACGGACCACATGCTAAAAATATATTACAGTGACAAGTCTGGATGGGGCAAGCCCAGAATAACACCCCTACAGGGGGCTGCGGCTTCATCCAGCTGCGAAAGTACTTCATTATGCAGTCGAGGTGGGGCAGTCTCCTTCATTTCTGGCATTATCTTGTAAACATTTGTGAAGTAGTCAGTTTCCTAGTTTGGGGTTTTGTAAGTTGTGTCCATATATGAAAGATATTCTATGTGCAAATGTTACTAACAAGGGTTTTCTAGAGGTTGAGTGCAATAACTTCTCCTCAGCTAACTGCTAGCCTATTCAAATTCTAAATTAAAATTTTTTATTTCCTTGCAAGTTTACATTGAGATTATATAATTACAATAATGAGTTGCAGTGCAAAGATCCACTATCATGCCATGGCATTATGGGCAGACTAAATTTAATGGCTTACCGACTAATACTACTAGAGAAATTGATCATATTTGAGTTGTACATCTGTTTTTAATTATAGCAGACAGCAAGTTTACTCAAATTAACAATCTGGGGATATAACATTGGGACAAGTTGAAAGTATTTTGCAGGTTGTTTATATCAATAGTAAATAATTAAAATATATTATTTGGTAAAGTTAAGTATTGAGTACTTATTGAGTTTTTAGTTTAGGGTGAATATGTGGTTTTTGAAAAGTCTTAAATTGATGTTCAGACCGGGTTACTTTAGTATTTACTGGTAATGAATTCCAAATTTTGGGGCCCTTTATGTTTTGAATGAAAAACAAACTAAAATTTTGCAGTACTGTACTAGAAATTACCAGGACTGTTTAGCTCTCACCTGAAGACAAGTTTGAATTTTTATAAAGACCAGTAAACGTGATCACAAATACGTGGTTAATCAGACAGATACAGGTGTGGTGCATTAAGGCCCCAGTGATTAAATACATAATAATAATATAATATCTTTATTTCTACATGTATACATGTACAAGGTATACGGCCTAGCTGATATCAATGACATACTACTACAGTCAACCCTCCAATTTCGCGTATTCTGTTTTCCTGTGTTTCAGTTTTCGTGCAGTTTTTCGGGACATTTTACCTCCGTTTGGTGATTACCTCCGTTTGTTCATGGAACGGAACGTGTCCAGTGCGCAGTGCACATACAAAGCCCGCAAGCCCGCCTCCCACGCACATTCTTAGACAGTGTAGCATTGTTTCTGGTTGAGTGAACATTATCCTGCGAGTTCGTACAAAACATTTCTAACAATCCATTGTTTTGGTCCTTGATTATTGTGTGTAAGCCACCACGGGCCCAAAGAAAGCTCCTAGTGTCAGTCCTTTGGTAAAGAAAGTGAGGAACACCATAGAATTAAAGAAAGAAATCGTAGCAAAGTAGTATCAAAGTGGAGTCGATAAAGGCTATAGCACCAGCCGCGATAAAGTGTAGCATTAACAGTGTAGCAAGTAAGTTAAGCCATTAATCGATAGAAAAATGACGACACGAAACTTAACTCTTCCATTGTTTGTTTGAGGAGTACAGTGGACCCCCGAGTTTCGTAAACTTCCTCCTGAAGTCTGCTCAAGTGCCATTACCGAACGAATTTACTCCCTTAAGGAAAAATGTCACGTAGGTTAGTCTATTTCAGACCTCCAAAAATACTTTCACAAGCACTTACAATATTATCTTACATAAATGTACGATTTCCGGGGTTTACGAAACTCGGGGGTCCACTGTATAGGGACACTGAAACCAGAGCCGCCCTCTGCCAACATCTCCTCCAAGGTAAGTGTAAATATTTCTTATTTATATAAGTGTGAATATTTCTTATTTATAAATTAAAGTGTAAATATTTCTTATTTATAAATTATGTACATTGTGTGAATAGAGCTGGTGGTGGCCTGCTACTGCTGCTACCAGCCACCACCAGCAGTGGCCCTTATACCCAACAACACTACCGCCAGTTCTCTCATACATAATGACATATTTTATTCATTCTAGAGTATATATCATGTTTCTATGTTGTTAATATTGTACTCAAACCCATACTTTTTGCAGATGACACTACATACGTTATCTCTCACCCAAGCCCAGACACACTAGCCAACACTGCAAATACTGAATTGCAGAAAATATCTACCTGGATGATGACCAACAAACTTACTCTCAATATTGATAAAACCTATTTTATCCAGTTTGGGAACAGAGCTACAAATGCACCACTTAACATAATGATAAACGGGTCCCCTATCGCAAAACTCACAGAGGGAAAATTCTTAGGAATACATCTTGACAGTGGCCTCAAATTTCAGACACATATACAACAAATCTCCAAGAAAGTCTCAAAGACCGTGGGAATACTATCCAAGATACGGTACTATGTTCCACAACCAGCTCTCCTTACCCTATATCACTCACTCATTTACCCCTACCTCACCTATGGAATCTGCGCATGGGGCTCTGCATCAATAACACAACAAAGGCAGCAGTTAGAATGATAACAAATTCTCACTCCAGGCAACATACTCCACCAATATTCAAAACCTAAACTTACTCACCATACAAGACATCCATACTTTTACTGTGCCTATTACATACATAGAACACTCTATGCAGATATTAACCCACCACTCAAACTTCTCCTTACTAATTTTAACAGGACACATGACCATAACACTAGACACAGATCACTCCGATGTTCCCCGTGTCCACCTAACACTATGTAAAACTCAATGCACATAAAAGGCACGAAAATTTGGTATTCATTACCTGTCATTGCCAAAGAAACCCTACCTGTACCCCAATTCAAAACGATGCTAAAAAACCACCTTCTCACCCAAAGCTAATTGCTCCATATCAACCATTCCCAGCAAAGTAGAATAATCACTTAATGTAAAACCTGACTATTAAAGTCAATGTAATGTATGAATGAACGAATGATTGAATGTAAACCTGTTATGAATAGTAATACTTACTTAGCTAATTATTCCCACAACACTTACATTATAATGACCACGTAAACTAACTGCAATGCATAATTGTTTTAAATTGTTATCTCACTCAATTAGTAGCATTGCTGCAATAAATTGCTACAATTAATTGATATGTTCAACTTATATTCAAACTTTAAAACTTAGATATGCAACTTTACTTATTTTTTAAATTATCAACCATAACTTTTTATTATTTTATTATTATTATTGCTTTAATTTGTTTAATCTGATTTAATTAATTTTATAATGAAGACAAAAGTACAAAACTATGTTCAAATTTCATAGCTTAAATACTCACCTTTACTCATTGTATACTATCTACAAAAATTCTACAATTTAGTTTTAAGTTAATTTTAAGTCTGCCCAAAATGCCCTGCATACTAGGGGCTTTGGCATGTACACCTCATGTAATCTCAATAACCAAATGTAATTCTTTGTATCATGTCCAAATAAAAATATTATTATTATTATTATTATTATATTAGATGAATTGTGATAGATAAATAAGCCGTAGAGCTGATATTAGTGTCAAATTGAAGCATTTTTGTCCTGCCTCCAAACACTAAACTTGCCTCCCTCTCTCCTCTCCTCTCCATCTTCCATACACCAACAAGAGTCGCCAATAAAGGTAAGTGTGATGTTAAATGTTCATTTATACATGTTATTAGTGCTTTATATTTATTTGTCATTCTTTCTGTATGTAAATCTATATTTAATCTCTAAATTTTTTTTTTTTAATACTCCTTGGTGTCTGAAACAGATTAATTGAATTTCCATTATTTCTATGGGGAAAATGGTTTCAGTTCATGTGTTTCAGTTTAGTGCATCACTCAGGAATGGATTATGCACAAAACGGAGGGTTGACTGTACAAAGAAAGCCACTATTATGCCAGGACATTTCAGGCAGACCAACTATGCATAATAACTACAGTGGTCCCTCGGTTTTCGTGCATCTCCAAACTCGAACATTTATGTAAGTGTATCTTCGTAAGTGCTGTTGCAAGTGTATTTTTGGGGGTCTGAAATAGACTAACCTATGTGACATTATTTCTTAAGGAAGTAAATTGTTCAGTAATGGCACTTGGCAGCATTCTGGAAGAATTTTGTTTAGTTAACGCTAAACGCTAACCACTAACTTTTCAAGTGAATTCAGATTCAGTTTAGTTTTATGGTCTTTTACTTTTACTTTTAAGACTTTTAGAACAGACCTGGAGAGCTAAGATTGAAAACTTGCACAGTACCACCAAGAAATTGTAAACATAAAGGTTTTAATGAGACAAGATTGCCCCAAAATAATGAAAACTGATAAAAAGTGAAATTTTGTTAATTTTTTAGACTAATTGAAAGGGCAGTGTTGCAAAACAGTACTCATCATTAATATTCAGTATAAGTACCAGTGTTGCAAAGTAATGAAATATAACTACAGTGGACCCCTGAGTAACGAACACCGGAAATCGTACAATTATGTAAGTATAATATTGTAAGTGCTTGTGGAAGTGTATTTTGGGGGTCTGAAATAGATAAACTACAGTGGACCCTCACTATTCCGAACACTCCAAAACTCACCCTTTATGTAAGTTTATTTTTTTACATGCTTTTATAAGTGTATTTTGGGGGTCTGAAATGGACTCATCTAATTTACATCATTCCTTATGGGAATAAATTCGATTGGTAGCAGCACTTGAACAGCATTTTGGAATGAGGGTGAGTTTTGGAGTGTTCGAATAGCGAGGTCCACTGACGTGACATTATTCTTTAGGAAATTCGTTCGGTAATTGCACTTGAGCAGGCTTCTGGAATGAAGTTTTTCGTTACTCGGGGTCCACTGTACTTGAGTTCTGTACTTAACCTTAAACGGTCAACGTATATCGTTAGTACTGCTACTGCCCCAGACGTATATATTTACGTTTGATTTTTCCTGCATCCAAATTTGGCACGATTGGCCTGAGATACCTGGTCAGCATAGAATGGGTCTTAACACTGGTGTGCACCATATTAAAAAAATCTGGGACCACTTAGTACCTTGTGGGAGCACCAGTTAAATTGAGCACCAGCTAGAGCAAACACTGCGGCAAACACCAAGGATTCACTGATGTCATGTCATATTAACACTCCTTTCGAAGTGGAAAGTGATGTGCCAGCTGGCTGCCTGCCTGCCTGGCCACCTGGCTGGCAAGCAGCTGGTTGGCCACCTGGCTGGCCAGCAGCTGGCTGGTCAGCTGGGTACCTGATTGGCTGTCTATCTCTGTCTGTCTGTCTGTATCTATCTGTCTCTGTCTCTATCTGTCTCTATCTCTATCTGTCTCCTATCTCACAGGACACATACGTAAATACAATTATACATAGTGAAATTACCTAGATAACTAAAAAAATAAAGACAAAGGGATATAATGTGCTTGGGATCTGCGTAATACCAGTTAGTTCATGAGCTACTCTCTGAGACAACAGACAGAAAGGAGACTGACACACAGGCAGACAGAAAGACAGACACACAGACAGACAGAAAGGCAGACACACAGACAGACAGATACAGACAGGTTTGCGTAACAAATAAGGGAAGCAGTGAAGCTCGCAATGTCATCACTGTAATTACTGGACTGATAAGAAGAAAAGACTACCCACCTCTCATCAAATGTCACCAGTCATCATTAGTGGAGATCAGATGAGATAAGGCGACACAAATCTTACATAATGCTTCAGGGAACTTTATTATTTATTTTTATTATTTATTATTATTATTATTATTATTATTATTATTTATTCACTATCATTATTATTATTATTATTTTTATGCACTCATTATTATTATTATTTGAGTACAATTTCAGTATCAAATATTACTGTCAGAAAAAAGATTGCTATGAAATCCCAAGAACTACTATAAATTGTAATTATCAGAACATAAAAATTATATAAAAATAATAATAAAGGAGAAAAAAGGTATATCGGCAACAATTTGCAGCGGCAGGACTCCTGTTGCTGTCAGGAGCATCCAGTGCCAATTTTCCGCCTCATATCTCGGTAAGTACTGCCCCAAAAATTTTTTATCCTTTAACACTTAAAAAATGTGTTCTTTATTTCTATATTTTTTTTTTTCAAAATATTTGGGGCACTGGGCATGCGAACGTATATATACGTTTGGACCGTTTAAGGGTTAAATGACCCAAACGTATATGCCTTCGCATGCCCAGTGCCCCAATATTTTGAAAAAAAAATATTTATTTTTATGAAATAAAGAACACATTTTTTAAAGTGTTATTGATAAAAAACCAATTAGGGTGAGTAGTTACCGAGATATGAGGGGAGAAGATGGACTGGTTTCCACCTGACAGCAACAGGAGTTGCCCTGCAGAATTGTTGCTGATATACCTTTTTTCTCTTTTTATTATTTTTATATAATTTTATGTTCTGATAATTACAATTTATAGTAGTTCTTGTGATTTCATAGCCAACTTTTTCTGACAGTAATATTAGGTACTGAAATTGACTCAAATAATAATAGTAATGATAGTACATAAAATAATAATAATAATAAGTGAATAATAATAATAATAATTGATAGTGCATAATAATAATAATATCGTAATAATAAAGTTCCCTTGAACCATTATGTAAATATGTGTGCCCCTTATCTCATCTGATCTTCACTAATGATGACTGGTGACATTTGATGAAGGTGAGGGTAATCTTATCTCTTCTTATCAGTCCAGTAATTACAGTGATGACATTTGACGAGCTTACACTGCTTCCCTTTATTTGTTATGCAAACCTGTCTGTCTGTCGGTGTCTGTTTGTGTGTGTGTCTGTCTGTCTGTCTTTCTGTCTGTCTGTCTTTCTGTCTGTTTGTCTGCTGTCTCAGAGAGTAGCTCATGAACCAACTGGTATTACGAGATCCAAGCACATTATATCACTTTGTCTTGATTTTTAGTTATCCTAGGTAATTTACACTATGTATAATTGTATTTACGTATTGTTCGTGTGATTTAGAAACAGATATAGACAGCCAATCAGGTACCCAGCTGACCCAGCCAGCTGCTGGCCAGCCAGTTGCTTGCCAGCCAGGTGGCCAGGCAGGCAGGCAGGCAGCCAGCCTGCCGACATCACTTTCCACTTCAAAGGGAGTGTTAATATGACATGACATCAGTGAATCCTTTGTGTTTGCCGCAGTGTTTGCTCTAGCTGCGTCAATTTACCTGGTGCTCCCACAAGGTACTAAGTGGTCCCAGATTTTTTAATATGGCGACATCAGTTAAGACCCCTTCTATGCTGACCAGGCATCTCAGGCCAATCGTGCTAAATTTGGAGTCAGGAAAAATAAAACTTAATTATACGTTTGGGGCAGTAGCAGTACTATCGTATATATACGTTTGGATCGTTTAAGGGTTAAGTAACTTTTTCAGTACATATTTACTTTTTAAAAAGTACTGAAATTGCTCACTACTTTACTTAAGTACACTGAAGTCTGTTATTACTTTTACTTCACTACAATCTGATAATGATACATTACTCGTTACATCATCAGTAATTTTTAAAAAGTAAACACCGAGAAAAGTTAGTCAAGTACAGTATACAGTGGACCCCCGAGTTTCGTAAAAACTTCCTCTGAAGTCTGCTCAAGTGCCATTACCGAACAATTTACTCCCTTAAGGAAAAATGTCACGTAGGTTGTCTATTTCAGACCCCCAAAAATACTTTTCCACAAGCACTTACAATATTATACTTACATAAATGTACGATTTCAGGGTTTACGAAACTGGGGGTCCACTGTACTCAGGTAGTTTTACTGTACTTTACAACACTGGGAAAGGTACTGTATGTACTTCTAAACTGTCATAACTTGCAATACCCACCAAAATTAAGAAAATATAAAAAAGTTATAGTAGTAGTTTAATAAGCGATTATAACTCATAAATACAGTGGACCCCGGATTTCTTCAAAATTCTTTCCAGAATGCTGTTCGAGTGCCATTACTGAACGAATTTGTTTCCATAAGGACGAATATAAATTAGATTAGTCTGTTTCAGACCCCCAAAAATACACTTACAAAAGCACTTACAAAAATACACTTACATAATTGTTCAAGTTGGGAGCAGTTCGAAATCTGGGGTCCACTGTACTTTATAAGATACTCCTCCAGCTGTTTATGACTGACCAAAATCCTCATGGTCAGGGTGTGGAGGGACATTGACGCCCTTGCTGGGGTTCAGCGTCTTGATCAGGCGGACAAGGTGGGGGATTCCACTACATGCAGCTGTAGCACGTTGCAGATGAATAAGTCCACAATCTTTGTGTCCAACATAGACTGACGGACGTAGTGCCAGCATTGCTTTCTGACTACCAACAATGTATGAATTTTTTTTTTTAGCGAACTCAGGGTTAGTGGAACTTTATTTAGCAGAAGCTAACTGGTCCGTAACAGTTCCGGTTAGCGGAAACGCTAATCCGCTGAACAAAAGGTTAGTTCCGCTAATTAGCATTAGCAGATTAGCGGAACTGTCCCACTACTGTTAACTTGTATTAAAATCCTGGACTCCAATATCCCAAACTCCTCCTTTAAAGTGCAGGCATTGTACTTCCCCATTTCCAGGACTCAAGTCCGGCTAACCAGTTTCCCTGAATCCCTTCACAAAACATTTTCCTGCTCACCTCCAACAGCTCGTCAGGTCACAGAAACCATTCGTCTCCATTCACTCCTATCTAGCATGCTCACGCATGTTTGCTCATATAAATAAAATAAAATAAAATAAATAAAATAAAATACTTTATTGAGACATTGTACAGTTATATATGGTAGACGTAGTTATACATAGTTATTACATAGTTATTACAGTGGTACCTCGACTTACGATGGTCCCCAAACTCACCCTTTATGTAAGTTTTTTTTTTTAAACGCTTTTGTAAGTGTAATTTTGGGGATCTAAAAGGACTAGTCTATTTTATATCATTCCTTAAGGGATAAATTCGTTTGGTAATGGCATGAACAGATTCTGGAATGAAAAATATCGTAAGTCGAGGTACCACTGTACTTAGTTATTAATGAGATGTACATGCCAAAGCCCTAATATGCTGTGCATTGCAGGCATTCTTAGGACTACTTAATTCTAGACTACATGGTAAAAAGTTATGGTTGATAATTTATAAAATAATTAAAGTTGCATATCTAAGTTATAAAGTTTGAATATAAGTTGAACATATCAATTAATTGTAGCAATGCAACTAATTGAGTGAGATAACAATTTAAAACAATTAATTGCATTGCAGTTAGTTTACGTGGTCATTATAATGTAAGTGTTGTGGAAATAATTAGCTAAGTATGTAATATTCATAACAGGTTTACATTCAATTGATTAGTCAGGTTTTTACGTTAAGTGATTATTCTACTTTGCTGGGAATGTTTGATATTGAGCAATTAGCTTTGGGTGAGAAGGTGGTTTTTTAGCATCGTTTTGAATTGGGGTACAGGTAGGGTTTCTTTGGCAATGACAGGTAATGAGTTCCAAATTTTCGTGCCTTTTATATGCATTGAGTGTTTACATAGTGTTAGGTGGACACGGGGAACATCGAGGAGGATCTGTGTCTAGTGTTATGGTCATGTCCTGTTAAAATTGGTAAGGAGAAGTTTGAGTGGTGGGTTAATATTTGCATAGAGTGTTCTATGTATGTAATAGGCACAGTAGAAAGTATGGATGTCTTGTATGGTGAGTAAGTTTAGGTTTTTGAATATTGGTGGAGTATGTTGCCTGGAGTGAGAGTTTGTTATCATTCTAACTGCTGCCTTTTGTTGTGTTATTAGTGGTCTGAGATGAGTTATTGATGTAGAGCCCCATGCGCAGATTCCATAGGTGAGGTAGGGGTAAATGAGTGAGTGATATAGGGTAAGGAGAGCTGGTTGTGGAACATAGTACCGTATCTTGGATAGTATTCCCACGGTCTTTGAGACTTTCTTGGAGATTTGTTGTATATGTGTCTGAAATTTGAGGCCACTGTCAAGATGGATTCCTAAGAATTTTCCCTCTGTGAGTTTTGTGATAGGGGACCCGTTTATCATTATGTTAAGTGGTGCGTTTGTAGTTCTGTTCCCAAACTGCATAAAATAGGTTTTATCAATATTGAGAGTAAGTTTGTTGGTCATCATCCAGGTAGATATTTTCTGCAATTCAGTATTTGCAGTGTTGGCTAGTGTGTCTGGGCTTGGGTGAGAGATAACGTATGTAGTGTCATCTGCAAAAGTATGGGTTTGAGTAGTTGAGATGCATTTGGTAGGTCATTAATGTAAATGAGAAGAGTAGTGGGCCAAGAACACTTCCTGTGGGACACCTACGGTAATAGTTTGCGTGTTGGGCTAGCTCCATTTGTGTACACATATTGGTTTCTGTTGCTAAGGTATGATTTTAGGTAGTCAGCTACCAAAGTCTGGAACTGAGACAGGTAACTGCAATCAAGTCTCAGTTCCAGACTTTCGTAGCTGACTTCATGGGGCTGAGAAATTACCTAGGTGGGCTAATTGGGATGACCTGACTATGGGTCAGGTAGGTGGTTTGGTGCAATATGACGTTTTTCAGAGCATAGTTCTAGCTGCCCAGACAACTTTTGTACCAAGTAGGGAAATTAGATCTAACAAAAATGATCCTAAATGGATGAACAATAGATTAAAACATCTCATTGGTCAAAAGAGAGGATATATAGGCGTATCAAAAGAGGGGATGGACAGATAAGAAATCAATATTATCAATTAAAGAGAGAAATAAAAAGGAATAAGAAAAGCAAAAAGGGATTATGAGGCTAAGGTCGCAAGGGATTCAAGACTAACCCAAAAGGGTTCTTTCAGGTATACAGAAGTAAGATTAGGGACAAGATAGGCCCACTTAAGAGTAACTCAGGACAGATCACGGACAGTGATAAGATATGTGTGAAATTTTCAATACTTACTTCCTCTCAGTTTTTACTCAGGAAGATACTAGCAGAATTCAGAAATAATAAATTATGTAGAACTGGAAGATAACAGACTATGCTCGATTGGGGTAACTAGTGACATGGTCCTCAGACAAATAGAGAAATTAAAACCCAACAAATCCCCAGGCCCTGATGAACTGTTTGCAAGAGTTTTAAAGGAATGTAAAGAGGAACTTAGCAAACCTTTGGCAAATCTTTTCAATATATCACTACAAACTGGCATAGTGCCAGATAAGTGAAAAGGGCAAATGTAATACCTATTTACAAGGCAGGTGACAGGTCCTTAGCTTCGAACTATAGACCAATAAGCCTTACCTCCATAGTTGGTAAATTTATGGAATCAATAATTGCCGAGGCAATTGTAGCCATCTTGAAAAGCATAAATTGATTAATGAATCTCAACACGGTTTTACAAAGGGGCGTTCATGTCTTACGAATTTACTAACTTTTTCACTAAGGTGTTTGAGGAAGTGGATCATGGTAATGAATATGATATTGTGTATATGGACTTCAGTAAGGCTTTCGATAAAGTTCCACATCAGAGGCTACTGAGGAAACTTAAGGCACACGGAATAGGAGGAGAAATTTTTCCTGGGTAGAGGCATGGTTGACTAATAGGCGGCAGAGAGTTTGCATAAATGGAGAGAAATCAGAATGGGGGCGTGTCTCAAGCGGTGTTCCACAGGGGTCAGTTTTGGGCCCCCTGTTGTTTACAATTTACATAAACGACATAGATGAGGGAATAAATAGTAGCATAAGTAAATTTGCTGATGACACCAAAATAGGCCGTCCAATTCATTCAAACGAGGACATTAGAGCACTCCAGGATGATTTGAATAGACTGATGCAGTGGTCGGAGAAGTGGCAGATGCAGTTTAATGTAAACAAATGCAAGTTCTAAATGTTGGGCAGGACAATAACCATGCCACATATAAGCTGAATAATATAGATCTTATTACTTGTAATTGCGAGAAGGATTTAGGAGTTCTGGTTAGTAGTAATCTGAAGCCTAGGCAACAGTGCATAAGTGTTCGCAATAAAGCTAACAGAATCCTTGGCTTCATATCAAGAAGTATAAATAACAGAAGTCCTCAGGTTGTTCTTCAACTCTATATATCTTTGGTTAGGCCTCATTTAGATTATGCTGCACAGTTCTGGTCACCGTATTACAGAATGGATATAAATGCACTGGAAAACGTACAGAGGAGGATGACAAAGTTGATCCCATGTATCAGAAATTTTCCCCTATGAGGATAGACTGAGGGCCCTGAATCTGCACTCTCTAGAAAGGCGTAGAATTAGGGGGGATATGATTGAGGTGTACAAATGGAAAACAGGAATAAACAAAGGGGATGTAAATAGCGTGCTGAAAATATCCAACCAAGACAGGACTCGCAGCAATGGTTTCAAGTTGGAAAGTTCAGATTCAGGAAGGATATAGGAAAGCACTGGTTTGGTAATAGGGTTGTGGATGAGTGGAACAAACTCCCGAGTACCGTCATAGATGCTAAGACGTTGTGTAGTTTTAAAAATAGGTTAGATAAATACATGAGTGGGTGTGGATGGGTGTGAGCTTGTACTAGGTCAGATGCAGTGCTCCTTCCTTAAGTGAATGTAACCTGACCTGTACTAATTCCTTAAGTGGAAGTGACCTGACCAGGTGGTCAGGTGGACAATTATATGAGTGGGTGCGGTTGGGTGTGAATTAGTCCTGACTAGGTTGTGCTACTAGGTCAGATGCAGTGCTCCTTCCTTAAGTGAATGTAACCTGACCTGGCTGGGTCGGGGCATTGGCTTAAGCCTAAGCCGTTGGAGATTTGGACCTGCCTCGCATGGGCCAGTAGGCCTGCTGCAGTGTTCCTTCTTTCTTATGTTCTTATGTTCTTATGTATCAAAAGCTTTACGTAAATCAATGAAGATTCCCACTGGGATTTCTTTTTTCTCAAGGGCGGTGTAAATTATTTCTAAAATGTGTATAATGGCATCATTTGTATTTTTATTGGGCCTGAATCCAAATTGACAGTGGTTGAGTACGTTGTTGGAGGTGAGGTAGGAATATATTTGTCTATGAATTAATTTTTCAAAGATTTTGGAGAGAAGGGTAAGTTAGATATCGGTCTGTAGTTATTCAGGTCTGCTTGATCTCCTCCCTTATGTATTGGGGTGACCCTCACTATTTTGAGTATTGATGGGAAGGTAGAGGATTCAATGGATTTGTTAAAGAGTGTTGCAATAATTGGTGAGAGAACTTGAGAGGCTTTTTTGTATATATAAGGTGGTAAGTTATTTAGGTCACCTGCTTTGTTTTTTAATGTGTTGATTATAAGTGAAACTTCTATTGGGTTGGTTGGGGCTAGGAATAGTGTGTTCGGATAGGTGCCAGTGAGATAGTCGTTAGGTGGAGTATTTGAACTTGGGATTTTGCTTGCCAGCTTTTTACCTATGGTGGAGAAGAAATCATTGAGTTTGTTTGCTGTTTCAATAGGTGGGAGTAGGGGTTCATCTGGTTTTGTTAGCTTGATTGTTCTGTTTGTGGATATTTTTTTTTGTTCCTAGAATTTCAGATAGGGTTTTCCAGGTCTTTTTTATATCACCTTTTAAGTTATGTAATCTGTTCTCATAGTACAATTTTTTTGACCTTCTTATCAGACTCGTTAGGTTTGATGAGTAGCGTTTTGTTTGTTCTCTTGTTATTTGTCCCATTCTGTACTGTTTTTCATATAGGTGCTTTATATTAATGGATTTGAGTATGCTGGGGTTTAGCCAGGGACTATTTAATCTTTTAGTTGTGATTTGTTTAGTTTTTTTAGGGCAGTGCTTATTATAGAGGTATTGGGTCTTTTTAAGAAAATTATTAATACATGTCAGTATCTGGGAAGTTGTCTATTTCTGTTTGCCAGTCAATGTTTGTCATAGCTGTTATAAAGCTGTTTATAGCTGTCTCATTATGTAGTCTGAAGGTAACTTTAGTAGTCTCTAGTGGTAATTTTCCGAGATTTGTTATGAGAAAGTTTGGGTAGTGGTCAGTGGTATTGTCTGTGATTATGCCTGATTTTAATGGGGATATGGTGTTAGTCAGATATGGTCTAATAGAGAGGCACAGGTCTCAGAGATTCTCGTAGGTTTTGTTATTGTCGGGAGCAGCAAGCAGTTGCTCATAGTGTTTGTGAATTCAGTTACTAGTGGGTCCTGATCTTGTAGGAGGTTTATATTGAAGTCTCCTGTGAGGATTAAGTGGTCTTTGTTCATATAATATAATATTTGGGAGTTGCTTCAACTGATTAGAAGTTGTTTTGGTTCATTTGGAAGATACACAAGGATAAATAAGACAGCAAGTTAAGTTAGTTATAAAGGTACTGTATATTACATAATTTGTGATATGAATATATAATAGAAGGGGCATTGGGGTGAAGTCTTAACAGTTTAAGCAAAACAGTTGCATTAGTTCTAGGTATAGTAGGTTGGTAGAGAGCAACCGCCCAGGGAGGTACTACTGTCCTGCCAAGTGAGTGTAAAACGAAAGCCTGTAATTCTTTTACATGATGGTAGGATTGCTGGTGTCTTTTTTCTGTCTCATAAACATGCAAGATTTCAGGTATGTCTTGTTACTTCTACTTACACTTAGGTCACACTACACATTCATGTACAAGCATATATATATATATATATATATATATACACACACCTCTGGGTTTTCTATTTTCTTACTAGTTCTTGTTCTTATTTCCTCTTATCTCCATGGGGAAGTCGAACAGAATTCTTCCTCCGTAAGCCATGCGTGTCGTATAGAGGCGACTAAAATGCCGGGAGCAAGGGGCTAGTAACCCCTTCTCCTGTATATATTACTAAGTGCTAAGGAGAAACTTTAGTTTTTCCTTTTGGGCCACCCCGCTTCAGTGGGAAACGGCCAACGTGTTGAAAGAAAAAAGAGTTGCATTAGTGGAGGTACCCTTCCATGATGTGGCACTCGACAAAGTAAATCTGTATCCTAATATCCTAATATTCTTGGGCATAAAGATAGAGAACAATATGTAGGTTGAATAGCTCTCACAATTTGACCAACAAATTGATATTTACTTGGACATGTGTGGTTCCAATTGGCAAAGTTCTGCTTATAATAAATACAGTCGCACAAAGCAGATTTGCAGAGTACAGTTGCAGCTCACAAACATTAACACAAACATCAATCTATTCATTCACTCCTATAAAGTCTAACCTCATCATGAAAGTTCCTGAAGGTAAACTATTACCTTGACTGACTTTCCTTCCTGTTACTGCCGCTTATTCTGAGTGAGAGGTGAAAACATCTTGGTGATCTTGGTGTTAGTTCATTCACTAAACCTGTATAAAACCTTCCATTGTGCAGATTCATACAGACTTTGTGTATTCCTCACCTTTCATTTGAGTATGTGTGGTGATACCCCCTTTGGGCCTCAGGATAGCACCATGGATCTTATGTGCATCTGTCAACCACTCAACAGTCTACAAACATGGCTTGTCTGTACAGGTGGGCCCCGCTTTACAGCGCCGCTTTACAACGCTTCGCTTACAGCATTTTGCTAATAGTACAGCGGTTTTCAATTATATACCCATTATTCATTTATTCAGACTTCCTACAATTGAGTAATTGAGAAATTTCAATTACTCAAATATGGAAAATTTAAGAAATTAAAATCTCATCGGAGTACAAAACAAATTCCAACCACACAATAGAGCGAAAAACTAATGTCAAAGACCTGGGAGTGATCATGTCAGGGATCTCACCTTCAAGGACCATAACACCGTAGCAATTGCATCTGCTAGAAAAATGACAGGATGGATAATGAGAACCTTCAAAACCAGGGATACCAAGCCCATGTTGACACTTTTCAGGTCGCTTGTTCTATCTAGGCTGGAATATTGCTGCACACTAACTGCACCTTTCAAGGCAGGTGAAATTGCTGACCTAAAATGTGCAGAGAACCTTCACGGCATGCATAACTGCGATAAACCACCTCAATTACTGGGAACACTTGAAGTTCCTAAACCTGTACTCCCTAGAACGCAGGCAGGAGAGATACATTATTATATACACGTGGAAAATTCTTGAGGGATTAATACCAAACTTGCACACGAGAGTCACTCCCTACGAAAGCAAAAGACTTGGCAGGCGATGTAACAACCCCCCAGTGAAAAGCAGGGGTGCCACTAGTATGTTGAGAGACAACACAATAAGTGTCAGGGGCCCAAGACTGTTCAACTGCCTCCTAGCATACATCAGGGGGATTACCAACAAACCCCTGGCTGTCTTCAAGCAGGCACTTTACAGGCACCTAAAGTCAGTACCTGACCAGCCAGGCTGTGGTTCGTACGTTGGACTGCTTGCGGCCAGCAGTAACAGCCTGGTTGATCAGGCTCTGATCCAACATGAGGCCTGGTCACAGACCGGGCTGCAGGGGCGTTGACCCCTGAAACTCTCCTCAGGTAGTATATAGTATACGTATATATATATATTCACCACTCACTATAAGCTAAGGATGAAAATATATTAAGATAAATAATGTTTGTACTGTATATGCATTTTTTAGGCCTAGCTCTGTTGCTCACTTAATATATGATAGTGTAAATATGTTATCAGGCTTTTACATGCATTTGAAAATGGAAAAACGCTCTGTTTCACTTTACAGTGATTTTCAGTTTACAGCAGTAGAGCGGAACCCAACCTGCTGTATAAGTGGGACCTGCCTGTATTTATCTACTTACATGACATTCTAGTGGCTTGACTTCATTTTTGACATCCATAGATTTTCAGACAATGGTCAGACCATTACAGACTGCAAGATTACTAAAAAATCATGCAGTCACACACGCTGCTGTGGTTAGGCCTTCTAATTTAGATACCCAAGTACCTCTCTGGACCATGAACTACCTTTATCTCTTACTAGTGTCATTGGTGAATTTTCACTATGAATTTTGGTGGTTATTTTACTTGGGACTACTAAAAGGGTGTTTGCTGGCTGTTTGGTTGTTCATGCAGTCACTGAGTATGTGAGACCGAGACTGGTAAAGACCTTACTTCCTAGACTACAGTGGTACTCCGGATTTCGTACAGCTCCCAACTCGAACAATTATGTAAGTGTATTTTTGTAAGTGCTTTTGTAAGTGTATTTTTCGGGGTCTGAAAGTGACTAATCTAATTTACATTCATCCTTATGGGAACAAATTCGTTCGGTAACGGCACTCGAACAGCCTTCTGGAACGGATTATTGGAAATTCGGGTACCAGTGTACTTTGATTGGCATCACTGATTTGTGGACTTAACATACTTCCTATTGAAGCTGTGCATTAAATTTGCTTCTCCCTTTTCCTGCTCTTCAAGCACACTGAGACTAAAGAAATATTAGTATGGGTTGAATGCATATTTAGTTTCCACCTGTGTCTCCTTGTCCCTATCTGCATTATCAATTCCTCTCACCAAGTTACATTGACTGTTGAAAATGTTTTCCTGTATTGCCCTTCTATTCTTTCTCTGCTCTCAGAAAGTATCTAATACTGCTGGCATTATAGTGTGCACTGATATTGATTGTGAAGATTCTTGTCATATTTACCTCATTCTAATTCACTAATGTGTTCCACTACTGTTATTTTGTTCTTTGTCTTTTCATGTGCATCTACTGCCTCCTTTCTAAATGTGCTGGGCTTAACCTCATAGGTTTGGTGTTTTTTGTTAATAACATACTACCTACTTTTGTAACTAAATGACTTGTGAAATTGTAATACACAATTGCAAAGAAATCACAGAATGTGATATGTAAATCGCATTAAGATTTTTGTGTCGTGATGGTGGCTTTGAGGGGACTTGAGCTACAGTTTGCCACAGCCACGCTGGTGTGGGATTTATCTGTAAAAATTCAGCTAACTTTCCTATGATGTACAGTGGTACCTCGAGTTACGATGGTCCCCAAAATCGCCCTTTATGTAAGTTTATTTTTTAAATGCTTTTGTAAGTATATTTTGGGGGTGTAAAAGGACTAGTCTATTTTACATTATTCTATGGGGATAAATTCGTTTGGTAATGGCACTTGAACAGCATTCTCGAACGAAAAATATCGTAACTCGAGGTACCACTGTATATAAATAAAACTAGTTGGATTAATATTATTGTAGCTATCTGGCCCAGTGGTTAACGCACTGGCCTGTGAATTTTAAGACTTACTTGCCATAGGTTCTAACCCCATCCATTCTACAATTTATAACTACGTAAAAGTAATTAGATACAAAAGTTTTTACATCTATGTAAAAATTCATTGCAGTATGCCTTAGTTTTAGTACATTATAACATGGAAAACCATTAGAGATTCTTTTAATTCAAATTTTTATTTCTTTGCATAGTATACAATGAGTGATTTACACATTATAAAATACTGTTGAGCACAAGAAACCCAGTAACATGCTTGAGCATTTCTGGAGGACTAATGCTTACACACTACTTAAAACTAATCATAGATCAAGGAGTGGTAAATTTAATTATGAATTATTTTGAATTATTACAAAAAGAAAGGTAGAATTTTTTTATAATTGATAAGATTTATAGTAGAAAAAATATTACAATGAGTACAATTTTCAAAATTACGATTAGTACAATTTACAATATTACAACAGTACAATTTTAAGAGTGTATTAATATTATAGATTGATTTAGTGGTCTTAAGTTAATTGGGATTTTGTGAGTGTAGTTTCAGATTGCTAATTGCTTAAGTGATTTCAGGCATAGGATAGTGTTGGTATTGTTAACTTTGGGAGATGAGATGATTTTCAATGTACTTATTCCTATTGCATTCCTATTTATTGATTCACTGTGTATTCCTATTTAATAACTTTCCTTCTATTTTTAACTGTCAAGTCCATTCATTCTATAGGATTTTTCAACTTATTAATTTCACTCCAAAACTTTTTCTTATTCTCAGCAGAATTTGTTTGCAGCATCTTACCCATTCTCTCATTTACACTCCCTTTTTAAAATCCTTCACCACTCTGTTACATTACTAATTACACTTATTCACTTTATGTATTCCTATTACATTCCTAATTACTGATTGATTTTATGTACAGTGGACCTTTGGTTTTCGTTGAAAATTCTTTCCAGAATGCTGTTCGAGTGCTGTTACCGAATAATTTGTTCCCATAAGGACAAATGTAAATTAGATTAGTCGTTTCAGACCCCAAAAATACACTTACAAAAGCACTTACAAAAATACACTTACATAATTGTTCGAGTTGGGAGCTGTACGAAAACCGAGGGTCCACTGTATTCCTATTACATCCCTAATTACTGATTCACTTTATGAATTCTTATTACATTCCCAGTTATTTATTCACTATGTACAGTATTCCTATTACAGCCCTAATTACTGATTCACTTTACAGCCATTTGAGGGGATGAAAGCTTTTCGTGGTGTTGATGATGCAATCAGAATTTTCCGGCCAGATAAGAACATGGAGCGTATGAATCGAACGGCAGCTCGGTCATCTCTTCCCACTTTCGATGGTAATGAGTTAACAAGTTACTAAAGAAACTTATAAGCATAGACCAAGAATGGGTGCCACATTCCGAATCTTCTAGTCTCTACATACGGCCTACCTTAATTGGCACCGAGGTAAGTATACTTTTGTATGTACAAGTGCTCCTTGACTAACGATGGTTTGACTTTACAATGGTGCAAAAGCAGTTACTATAGAGATGAAGCTTAAAATAAAAATCCAGCATGAAGGTGAAAGTTCGTAACTTGTATTCATTTATTTACTCTTTAATGCTGGTATTTAGTTACAGTAATTATTTGTTTATTCACTTATTCAGTGACAGTAGTTATTTATTAACTTATTTAGCATGTGTTCATATTTGACTTAAGATATTTTTGACTTATGATGGGTTTGTGAAATAACCCAATCGTAAGTTGAGGAGAACCTGTACTATATTGTATATTGTGATATAACTAAT
>WNWK01028636.1:0-25183 GCA_009830355.1 Cherax destructor | reverse complement strand
TATATATATATATATATATATATATATATATATATATACAGTGGTACTCGATCTACGATATTTTTTTCATTCCAGAATGCTGTTCAAGTGCCATTACCAAACGAATTTATCTCCATAAGAAATGTTGTAAAATAGACTAGTCCTTTTAGACCCCCAAAATTACACTTACAAAAGCATTTAAAAAAATTAACTTACATAAAAGGGTGAGTTTGGGGACCATCGTAAGTCGAGGTACCACTGTATCTGAATATAATACTATTTTTTATAATGGTGGTTTAAATAACCCATTGAGAAGGATGGTGAAAGATGTCAGATACAGCAGGTAATCATGACTAAGTACAGTGGACCCCCGAGTTACGAGCATAATTCATTCCAGAAGGCTGCTCAAGTGCCATTACCAAACAAATTTTCTCCCTTAACCCTTTGGGGGTCCAAGGGGTCTCTCTGAAACTCGTTCTCAGGGTCCACGAATTTAAAAAAAAAATTAGTTTTTCTTATGAAATGATAGAGAATCTTTTTCCGATCATAACGCCACAAAAATTATGAAATTTGATCGAAAACTAACGGAATTATGCTTTTGCGAAGTTAGCAGTATCTATGACATTTACGCATCGGCTATTTCGCCCACTTTGAGCCCTATTTTCGGCAAATTCCAATGTTTCAGTCTACTAAAATTATAGCTATTTCGCTAGAACTCCATTTCTTCTATCGATTGAGTACAAGAAACCACCTATTTACCAATTTCAACTACCCAAAATAGTGGTCAGAAAATGGCAATTTGGCCAATTTCACACAAATTTCAAACGATGCCAATTTCAAAATAGGGTCCATAATAAACAAGGCAGACATTCCAGGCACTAAAATAACATCATCTTCTCTGTTCATTAGTCACGTCTCCAGGCCCCTCTTACATTACTTTTGCTTTCCATTTTGAATTTTTCTCACAAAAAATAGAAGATTTACTGGTATGTATACAACTGCATCATTGTAAAAATGGTATAAATAATATCAGCGCACTTGTGCAAGAATATTAGACTCTCCAGTTGATGTGTATTGGACGCATGGTGTGATTTGATTACTCTTGAACATCGGCCAAAATCGAACATTTTCGCTACTTTGCGCTCAGTTTCAAGGTATGTACTTGTCATCGTGAAACCAGTCAAAATTATCTCTATTTCTGTAATATATAATCTATTCTATAAAATGAGACTAAGAAAACGAGAATACAAGCATAAATACCATACGAAAATAGACTGCAAAGTCGCTGTTTTAAACCAAAAACACGGTCAGAGTTTTTTTTCCATCATTATGCACTGTGTGGTGCAGGAATTTTTTTATACTGCGCACACTGACCGCACAGACAAATTCTATCACATCTAGGCCTAACAGCCTGTTTCTGCTTGATTTGAGGGCGCTAGAATTTAGGCATACTAGTACGTCAATAACCACAGGGCGTAAGCCATACTAGTACGACCAAAACCCCGAAAGGGTTAAGGAATAATGTCAAGTAGGTTAGTCCATTTCAGACCCCCAAAAATACACTTACAAAAGCACTTACAATATTACACTTACATAATTGTACGATTTCCGAGGTGCTCGTAACTCGGGGGTCCACTGTACAGTGGACCCCCGGTGTTCGTGATGCTCCAAAATTGCTCTTTTATGCAAGTTTATTTTGTAAATGCTTTTGTAAGTGTATTTTTGGGGGTCTAAAAGGACTAGTCTAATTTACATTATTCCTTATGGGAATAAATTCGTTTGGTAATGGCACTTGAACAGCATTCTGGAACGAAAAAATCATGAACACCGGGGGTCCACTGTATCACCCTAGACTATAAGACCTTACCGTTACTACTCCCCCACACTAGAATATGTAGTGAGAACCTTGATGATAAACTAAGGGAAAATAACATAACAATTCTGGACCCTATTTTAAAATTGACATCTTATTTATTTTGCATGAAATTGGCCAAATTGCCAATTTCTGACCACTTTATTGGGTAGTTGAAATTGGTAAATTGGTGGTTTCTTGTACTCAATCGATAGAACAAATGGAGTTCTAAAGAAATAGCTACGAGTTTGGTCGACTGTAACAATGAAATTGGCCAAAAACAGGGCTCAAAGTCAGCGAAATCGCTGATGCGTATATATCGCCGACATCGCTAACTTCGCGAGAGCATAATTCCGTAAGTTTTCCATCAAATTTCATACTTTTGGTGTCATTACCATCGAGAAAAGATTCTCCATTTCACAAGAAAAAATAATTTTTTTTTTCCAAAACTTTGCGACATAGAATGACAGTTTCAGAATGGGGCCTCCGACAGTCAAAGGGTTAATGTACATTTAGTATGTTATAAATGACATATAATCAGTATCCAAAAACATGGTCCAATTATCGAAGTGTTTAATTTTTTCATTAAGGCAAAAAAATGTGAATAAGCGATAATGAGGTACAGCTATTCACCCAATATCATTTAGCAAATGTATCACCAACCATATTCCACCAACCTCATTCCACACAATGCAGAAAGCTGTTGAATTTTAACCTAGTAAACCAAAATATTAACTAAAAACAAACCAGCGCCCTCTCCACTAGATGCCACCATCACTGAACATTCTATATAATCCTAAAAGGTGTACTGTATGTAAAATGATAGGCAGGGTTAGATCTTGGGGAAATGTGCAAGGCATGCACCACATACTGGTGACCAATAAAAGAGGGTGGCCATTTGGAATTTAGCCATCCCTTTTGACTTCAGGTCATTACTCACAAATGGTCTAGCACTGTTAACTTTTTTAAGTCTGTCTTCAATCATTTCCAAGCTTATGTGCCAGTCTTAACAAGTTAGTTTAATATCTTTATTATGCACCCCATACCCATCCTGTGGGTGGTAGTCAAAAGATTACAGAGGTACATAATTGGTCCATTGACTGAACTCCAAAGTTTTGATAGCTGAACAAGTTACAGCAGTAATGAACTAGATCTGGTCACAATTATGACAAGTTGCAAAGGTAATGAACAAGAGCTGGTCACAATCATGACAAGTTACAAAGGTAATGAGCTCCAGGTAGAGCTGGTTACAATCATGACAAGCAAGAAATAAGAAAAGTAGTATTATTTTAATGTCAGGTTAATTAGTTTGAACATGAACAATCTTAACAAACACAAAAACATTAACTAAAAAATATGTTTAAATAGTGCCTAAAGAGGAAGATCATAATTCACACACACACACACACACAAAAAAAAAAAAAAACATAATTAACAAGTTTTTTCATTTCTCAGGTATTTATTTATTCTGATATCTTAATGGCTGGCCTCACTAAATATTGTTTTTAAGAGATGAATCTGGTAGATCGTCCATTAAATGACAAGTCCAACTCATTTAGGACAGTTTCTAGTACAGAAATAAGCTTTACATAAAACACATGTAAAATATCTTACCAACAAAAATTAAAGACATTTTATGATGAACAAAGTGTTGCATAATCTAATTTTCTGTTCATCCTGCAACCCTCTAATACAGTCAAAACAGGTAAACACTGAATGGACAGGAATTTCTGCAAAACCAAAAGGAAGTGAACTCACAACTGCATCCTGAATATTACAATAACTGTTGCCAAATCATTTCAGAAAACTATTAAAATACTCATTCTTGGTAAATTGGGTTAAGTTTCACCTTGTATAATATAAGGCTTATTGTTCATCTTGTATAATATAATCACAATTTATCAAACTGTAAAACTTGAGATATTCTCTATTTTCTTTTCTTTCATATAACAGGGTTTCTGCTTTTGTTGTAGGTAATAGGTTGATAGACAAGCACCACCCAGAAAATATTACCATTGTCATATATATACGTATATGTATGTGTATACCTGGAGAGGGTTTCAGGGATCAACGCCCCAGTGGCTCAGTCTGAAACCAGGCCTCGTGGTGCAACAGGGTCTGATCAACCAGGCTGTTACTGTTGGCTGCACGCAAACCAACATACGAACCACAGCCCAGCTGGTCAGGTACTGACTTTAGGTGCCTGTCCAGTGCCTTCTTGAAGACAACCAGGGGTTTATTGGTAATCCCCCCCTTATGTATGCTGGGAGGCAGTTGAACAGTCTTGGGCCCCAGACATTTGTGTGTGTGTGTACTCACCTATTTGTGGTTGCAGGGGTTGAGACACAGCTCCTGGCCATGTGTGTGTACTCACCTATTTGTGGTTGCAGGGGTTGAGACATAGCTCCTAGCCCCAAGACAGCTCCTGGCCATGTGTGTGTGTACTCACCTATTTGAGGTTGCAGGGGTCGAGACATAGCTTCTAGCCTCGAGACAGCTCCTGGCAGTGTGTGTGTACTCACCTATTTGTGGTTGCAGGGGTCGAGATATAGCTTCTGGCACCGCCTCTTCACTGATCACTACTAGGTCCTCTCTCTCCCTGCTCCATGAGCATCATCATACCTCGTCTTAAAACTATGTATGGTTCCTGTCTCCACTACATCACCTGCCAGACTTTTCCACTTCCTGACGAAAGAAATACTTCCTGACAACTCTATGACTGAAGAAATACTTCCTAATATCTCTGACTCATGTACTCATGCGAGTCTTCAACTTCCAATTGTGACTCCTTGTTTCTGTGTCCCATCTCTGGAACATTATGTCTCTGTCCACCTTCTCAATTCCTCGCAGTATTTTGTATGTCGTTATGTCTCCCATAACCCTCCTGTCCTCCAGTGTCGTCAGGCCGATTTCCCTTAACCTTTCTTCATAGGACATTCCCCTTAGCTCTAGAACTAGCCTTGTTGCAAACCTTTGCACCTTCTATAATTTCTTGACGTGCTTGACCAGGTGTGGGTTCCAAACTGGTGCTGTATGGGCCTGACGTACACGGTGTACAGAGTATTGAACGATTTCTTACTGAGGTATCGGAAAGCTATTCTTAGGTTTGCTAGGCGCCCATATGCTGCAGCAGTTATCTGGTTGATGTGCACCTCAGGAGATGTGCTCGGTATTATACTCACCCCAAGATCCTTTTCCTTGAGTGAGGTTTGCAGTCTTTGGCCACTTAGCCTATACCCTGTCTGCAGTCTTCTTTGCCCTTCCTCGATCTTCATGACTTTGCATTTGGCGGAGTTAAATTTGAGAAGCCAGTTGCTGGACTAAGCTTCTAGCCTGTCCAGGTCTCTTTGTAGTCCTGCCTGATCCTCATCCGATTTAATTCTCCTCATTAACTTCACATCATCTGCAAACAGGAACACTTCTGAGTCTATCCCTTTTGTCATTTCATTCACATATACTGTACCAAAAAATAGCACTGGTCCTAGGACTGACCCCTGTGGAACCCCACTTGTCACAGGTGCCCACTCTGATACCTCGTCATGTACCATGACTCGTTGTTGCCTCCCTGTCAGATATTCTCTGATCCATTGCAGTGCCCTTCCTGTTATATGTGCCTGATCCTCTAGCTTTTGCACTAATCTCTTGTGAGGAACTGTGTCAAAGGCATTGGAGTCCAAGAAAATACAATCTACATAACCCTCTCTCTAGTTTCTTACTTCTGTTACCTTGCCATAAAACTCCAGGTGTTTGACACAAGATTTGCCTTCCATGAATCCATGCTGGTTGTCATTTATAAGCTTGTTCCATTGTAGGTGCTCCACCACTCTCCTCCTGATAATCTTCTCCAGGACTTTGCATACTATACAAATCAGTGACCCTTGTCTATACGTAGTATATACTATATATAGAGAGAGAGGGGGAGAGGGGAGAGAAAGGGGAGAAAAGAGAGAGAGATGGGAGAGAGGAGAGGGGAGAGAGGGAAGAGAAAGATGGGAGAGAGGAGAGGGGAGAGAGGGAAGAGAAAGAGAGGGGGAGAGAGGTGAGGGGGAGAGAGGGAGAGGGGAGGGAGAGGGGTGAGAGGGGGGGTAGAGAGAGGGGAGGGGGAGAGAGGGGAGAGGGGGGGAGAGAGAGAGAGGGGGAGAGAGAGAGGGGGGAGAGAGGGGGGGAGAGGGGGGAGAGAGAGGGGGAGAGAGGGGGAGAGAGGGGAGAGAGAGAGGGGAGAGAGAGAGAGAAATGAACACCTGTTAAGTTTTACACTCAGGGTGGAATGCTGGTCTCTTTTCTTTGTCTCATTAACAAGTAAGATGACAGGTGAGACATTTTACTACCACTTGCATCAAATATACACTACACATATGCAACTGTACAGGCATATACTATATCACTGATGTATACAGTGGACTCCTGAGTTTCGGTCATAATTCATTCCAGAAGGCTGCTCAAGTGCCATTACCAAACGAATTTACTCCCTTAAGGAATAATGTCAAGTAGGTTAGTCCATTTCAGACCCTCTAAAAATACACTTACAAAAGCACTTACAATATTATACTTACATAATTGTACGATTTCCAAGGTGACCGAAACTCGGGGGTCCACTGTACACTCACCTGAGTTTCCTTCCAATTTCTTAATGGTTTATGCCATTGTAAGTAATGCATGTCACTTCTAGAAGCAAGGGAATAGGGAATAGTAACCCTCAAATATGCTTTGAGTGGCAAATTTTAGAGTAGACACGAGAGAATGGGTTTGTGAAACGGGTGTGCACAGCATAAAAAAGCCCCACACAGTGCATAATGAGAAAAGCTTACTTTTGACTTTGTTTGGGATAAAATAGGAACTTGGGGGCATTTTCTAGGCGAGAGGAGCTTACGATGACGTTTCAGTCTGATTTGGACCATTTACAAGTCAGACCAAAATGTTGTAGTAAGCTCCTCTCTTATATGTGCGTCTTATCTGGTCACGGTATAGAGCCTTTTGGTTCTTCTAGGGTGGCTTTTGTGGTTTACTGGCTGTTTCTTGGTGCCAACTGATAGACCAGAAGATTTTTAATAAGTTTCAGCCAGGAAGTTGCCCCCTCCAGTCTGTTTTCTGGAGTTTTACTAGGTGTACTTCAGTTATTGAGATGGCTTAGCCCATGGCCAAGTATTCTTGGTTATAGTTTATTAGCCATGACACAGGAAAAAACTTCAATTTTGTGTGATAATGGATTCAAAATGGAGAGGAAGAGTTATATAGGAGAGGATGAGGGACATGATTAATGAAGAAAAGGAAAGTTGCTTTAGTTTACCTGGAGAGGGTTTCGGGAGTTAACACCCCCGCGGCTTGGTCTGAGACCAGGCCTCATGGTGGATCAAGGTCTGATCAACCAGGCTGTTACTGCTGGCTGCACGCAAACTGACGTATGAATCACAGCCCGGTTGGTCAGGTACTGACTTTAGGTGCCTGTCCAGTGCATCGTCTGCCGAGTCTTTTGCTTTCATAAGGAGTGATTTTCGTGTGCAGGTTTGGTACCAATCCCTCCAGGACCTTCCAAGTGTATATTATCATGTATCTCTCTCGCCTGCATTCCAGGGAATACAGATCAAGGACCTTCAACTGTTCCCAGTAATTTAGGTGCCTCATTGTACTTATGTGTACCATGAAAGTTCTTTGTATGCTCTCCAGGTCTGCAATGTCTCCAGCCTTGAAGGGGGCCGTTAGTATACAGCAGTATTCCAGCCTAGAGAGAACAAGCGATATGAAGAGAATCATCATGGGCTTGGTGTCTCTAGTTTCAAAGGTTCTCATTATCCATCCTATCATTTTCCTAGCAGATGAGGTAGATACATTGTTGTGGTCTTTGAAGGCGAGATCCTCTGACATTATCACTCCCAGGTCCTTCACATTTCTTTTTTGCTCTATTGTATGGTTAGAATTTGTCATATACCATGATACATTTTTAATTTCCGCAGGTTTCTGATATCTGAGTAGTGGAAATTTCTCCTCGTTGAACTTCATATTGTTTTGAGTGGCCCATTTGAAGATTTGGTTGATGTCAGCTTGGAGTCTTGCGGTGTCTTTGATGGAGGTCACTGCCATGGCAATCCGGGTGTCATCCACAAAGGAAGACACGGAGCTATGGCTTACATCTCTGTCAGAAATGAGGATAAGAAACAGAATGGGAGCGAGTACTGTGCCTTGTGGATTTTACTCTGTTTACTATTACTCTTTGAGTTCTATTTGTCAGGAAGTTATAGATCCATCTACCAACTTTTCCTGTTATTCCTTTATCACGCATTTTGTGTGCTATTACACCATGGTCACACTTGTCGAAAGCTTTTGCAAAGTCTGTGTATGCTACATCTGTATTTTGTTTATCCTTAACAGCATCCAGGACCTTATCATAGTGGTCCAGTAGCTGGGACAGGCAGGAGCGACCTGCTCTAAACCTGTGTTGCCCTGGGTTGTGTAGTAGATGGATATCTAGGTGGTAGCTCTAATGCCTACAGTGTGTGCTTTGGACTGTTTTTAAATTGGAATTTGTTGAAAATTATGTGAAATTGGCCAAATTACTGAACTCTGGTTGCTTTTTTGGGGTACATCTTAACAGTTGAATGAACAGTTTCTTGGGATCAATAAATATACTAGGACAAAAGGCATACTAGTGAAATAGCCAGGAATTTGGTCAGTATGAGCAATGGAATAGGCCTAAAACAGGCTCAAAGTGGGTGAAATTACCATTGCATGAATTGATCCCTACCCTCCAACTGTATGCCTCTGTAATTTTGTATTACAAATATATAAAAAGATTCTTGTATAATTTTAGAAAATAATATTGCATAATTTTTAAAAAACTGCAACACAGGAGTGCTTATATTTTAGGGGCATCAATAGTGAAAGATATAAGGTAACTGTGGAAAGAAGGCAAAAAGGGAAATGAACCAAATTATAGTGGTACCAAAACTTTTAACCCTTTGAGGGTCGACAGGCCCTCTCTCAAACTCGTTCTCAGGGTCGCAAATTTTTTGGAAAAAAAAAAAAATGTTCTTATGAAATTATAGAGAATCTTTTTCCGATCATAACGCCACAAAAATTATGAAATTTGATGGAAAACTAATGGAATTATGCTCTCGCGAACTTAGTGGTATCGATGACATTTATGCATCGGCGATTTCGCCCACTTTGAGCCCTATTTTCGGCAAATTTCAATGTTTCAGTCTACTAAAATTATAGCTATTTCGCTAGAATTCCATTTGTTCTATCAATTGAGTATAAGAAATCGCTAATTTACCAATTTCAACTACCCAATAAGGTGGTCAGAAATTGGCAATTTGGCCAATTTCACACAAATTTCAAATAATGCCAATTTCAAAATAGGGTCCAGAATAAACGAGACAGACATTCCTGGCACTCAAATAACATTTTATCTGTTCATTAGTCATGTCTCCAGGCCCCTCTTACATTACTTTTGCATTCCATTTTGATTTTTTCTCACAAAAAAATAGAAGATTTACTGTTATGTATACAACTACATCATTGTAAAAATGGTATAAATAATATCAGCGCACTTGTGCAAGAATAATAGACTACCCAGTTGATGTGTATTGGATGCATAGCGTGATTTGTTTACTCTTGAACATCGTCAAAAATCGAACATTTTCGCTACTTCAGTCTTCAAGTTTCAAAGAGATTACTTGTTCCATTTCCAGGGTGAAACACAGTCCACAGCATGTAATCTTCCATGTCTGTAACATATCATCCATTCTATCAAATGGGACTAAGAAAACGAGAATACAAGCATAAATACTATACGAAAATAGATGGCAAAGTCGCTGTTTTAAGCCAAAAACACTGTCAGAGTTTTTTTTCCTCATTATGCACTGTGTGGTGCAGGATTTTTTATATACTGTGCACAATGATCGCACAGACCCATTCTCTCACATCTAGGCCTACCAGCCTGTTTCCACTTGATCTGAGGGCTCTAGAATTTAGGCTTACTAGTACGACGAAAACCCTGGTGCATAAGCCGTACTAGTACGGCCGAAACCCTCAAAGGGTTAAATGAGTGTGAGGCAATGGCTTTGAACATTGCAGAGAGGAGGAAGCTAGAGACATATGTCATGTTTAAGAGCAATATGTGATATGATTATCGGTACCAACATTTTTAAATGAGTGTGAGGCAATGGCTTTGAACATTGCAGAGAGGAGGAAGTTATGTCATGTTTGAGAACAATAGTGATATGATTATCATGCTGAGAATTCAGAGCATAGGTATTA
Organism: Cherax destructor; assembly: GCA_009830355.1. NCBI lineage: Eukaryota > Metazoa > Arthropoda > Malacostraca > Decapoda > Parastacidae > Cherax > Cherax destructor. The sequence continues at coordinate 15,096 of WNWK01028636.1, read as the reverse complement.
AAAGACAGTGTTAGGTTACCAAAGGTATATAATTCAGAAGGCTAGGGAGGGGTTGTTGAGATATTTGGGCATTTAGAGAGTGAAGCAGAATAAGATAACCAAGTGGGTATATAAATCAGGGGTGGCAAGAAAGAGAGGTAGGGATCATTTTAGGAATGGTTGGAGGGAGGGGGATAAAGGAGGATTTAAATGTTAAAAGGCTTGACATCCAGCATTCTTGAGTGAGTGTGTTGGATCAGAGCAAGTTAATTTAAATAGAACCAAATTAAGTATACTCTGGGGTTAGTAAAATTTAGTGCAACAAGCTAGGTTAATCCTGAATTAGCTACTGTTTGTTTCAGCTTTAGATTATGTACATACAGTTTGCAGATGTCACCTGCTCTGCAGTACTGGACAATACTGTACCAGTCTATTAGCTTTTTATATCTTAAATTATGGTACAGTAGATAAAGTGGAACAACAGTACAACCTTTACCAAAGCTTCATACTATGTATGTCAGATTTCACTCACTTTACATGGATTCATTTTATGGTGGCTTTGCTTCGTGTAAATTCACTATGTGAATTCACTTTCATGTGATGTCCTATTTCTATTGGCAATTCTGTATATGTAATTTATGTTCACAAAATTCAGTAGGTACAGTTTGCAAACCTCACTGAAGATTCTTACTATTTATACTCAAGTGTTCTGACCTGATTAAACTTAGTACAGATGCCAAAGGCCCAGAACACATCTACAGTATAAAATGAGGTATACTACACCTATTCTGAACTTAACAGTTGAGTTGATTAATAAATTAATCACCTCAAAATTGGTTTACTGATTCATAACTCTGAAGTATGGCCTTCAACAATAATTTGTTATTTGAATTAGAAATAAATTAGAAAGATTTATATATATTACACAGACAGGATGGAAACTCATTCTTGGAACATGAAGAACAAAATCAGCACAATATGAGCATACTATTTTGATTCAACTGATAATCATTTCTAGTGTGTCTATTTTCTTTTGTAAACTGTCAGCAGAGAGAAAAAATTAAGGTTTTCTAAGCCTTACCAAATGTAATATATAGTATGTACAGAACACATACCTTTGGTTTGGTGGAAAGGCATTCGTCTCACATATCTTAAACTGCAAAGCAAGATCATATACTGTGTTTTAATTATGCAGATTATGATAAATTTTAAAAAGCTTAAAAGAGACCATAATTACGAAGGTTAATGAATATTTAGTAAGAATTATTTTGTGTTAGAGCAGATTATACAAAGACATATTTGTCAGTAGTGAAGGACTTAGCATAATAGGTTTAATGCCAGAAAGGCAACAGACTACTAGTGTGATACCTATTACAAACCAGGAGACAGGCTCTTCACATTATCCAATCAGTTTGATCATAAGTTGATAAATTATTGGAATTATTAATAGCAGGCACAACTCTACAATATGTTTGTGAGCATAATTTGATGAATGAATCAACACTTTATCACAAGGTGTCATTCTCTTTAAACAAATTTACAGACTTTTTTTTAACAAATTTATCAACCAAGATGATACAATTGTATAAAAGAGATTGAATAGTATAGATTTTATCATATATGGAAAGGCCCATGCTTATGCAATAAATTTGGGGGAATATTTCACCAAGATTTTTGAAGTTGTGGACAATAATTAAAAGGATGACTTTGCATATCTGTAACTCAATAAGGGCTTTGGTAAAGAACCACACCGGAGACTAATAAACAAAATTGGAAGCACAAGGTAATAAAGAAGTTCTCTTAGATCATGGGGTGGCTGACTCACCTTTACTCATTGTATACTATCTACAATAATTCTTACAATCTAGTTTTAAGTTAATTTTAAGTCTGCCCAAAATGCCCTGCATACTAGGGGCTTTTGGCATGTACACCTCATGTAATCTCAATAACCAAATGTAATTCTTTGTATCATGTCCAAATAAAAATTATTATTATTATTATTATTATTATTATTAGTTTTTGCATGAATGGGAAGAAAACAGTACAAGGTCCAGTCATTAGTGGTCTTCCACAGGAGTCTATATTAGGTTCCTTGTTAACAATTCAAATAAATGACCTAGAAGATGCAACAACTTTAATTTACTAATGACAATAAATAATAATAATAATACATAATCATAGTGGAAATTTTGTCTCCATACCAAGACGTCTAGGTAACAGAAATCCCTAGATTATATTTAGTACAATTACTATATTAGTCATTTGCAAGGCCAAGCACAGATTACATGGAACAATTTTTATTTTCATATTACAGAATGGACATGTCATAAAAACATGAAGATTGAGAAAATTAATCTCATGTAGTATGTGGAATCTTTCTAACAAAGAAAGACTAAGTGCACTGAACTTTAATGCCAGTGACCTTGCCAACATCACCAATGAATGCAGAGAAGTCTCCAATATTTTTCTACTAGTGTAAAGATCTCGGGCAATATTTACTTTAAATACGCATGCTATCCATACCACAGCAAAAATAATTATTGATTGTGCAAATTATAATTTTGAGAGTTATCAGGCAGAATAATACCTTTTAAGTTTGCTAAAATGAACCAAGGATGGGCTGGTCAACTGTTATTATCAAGTCACATAACACATCTAGCCAATTACAGCTCAAACATTTCCACTTAGAATGTCAAACATTTATACACCAGAGTAATGTCTTCTCACTGTGATACACATGAAATTACTTTTTCCAAGCTAATTTTGCAAACTTACAATGTGAGCACTACTGAAACAAGTTTTTTTTTTTTAAGTTAGGTAAGGTTACTTTAGGTTATGACTGATTATGTTAGGTTACATAGGTTATGTTAGGTAACATTAGGGTGGGTTATCTTTGTTTATGTTAGGTTTCTCCTATTTGCACAAAATTACACTATCCTCATTGAAAGTAAATGTTTTTGGTAGTGTATTACACGATAATGAAATATGTATTTTTTTTTGTCAATTATACGGCAACGAAATATTTCCCGAATGGTATAAGGGTAGAAGGAACTGCTATGAAATCTGTTTGAAGTTTCTCAAAGAGAATGATAAGTTTATCTTAGTTGTGGAATACTGACCCCAAATCAAGAGGGTGCCCTGGGTAAACTTATTTGAGAATAAATAGCTAAGCCATCTAGAAATGAAAATACAGTGGACCCCCGGCTAACGAACACCCCGGAAATCATACAATTATGTAAGTATAATATTGTAAGTGCTTGTGGAAGTGTATTTTTGGGGGTCTGAAATAGACTAACCTACGTGACATAATTTCTTAAGGAAGTAAATTCGTTCGGTAATAGCACTTGAGCAGGCTTCCGGAATGAATTTTGTTCGTTAGCCGGGGGTCCACTGTATACTTTTAATGGGAGATTTTAACTTTAGCCAAATCAACTGGAACAACCTGACAGGAAATGTAATCTAGCAACTCTCTTGAAATGGTCCAGGACTGTTTTTTTAAATAATTTGTCAGAGCTAACTAGAGGAAATAACCTGCTGGACTTGGTACTGGCAAGCAAGGATTATCTGATAGATAATCTTGAGGTTAATGAAGATCCCTGAAGGGATTACCTGAGTAGTGTACACTGTGGTAAACTGACTAGGGATTATTGCGAAGGAAGCTGGATGGAAGGTGGTAATGGTTGTCTATATGACAGTTTCTAAAGTATTGTACAAGCTGGTCAAGCTGAATCTACTACTGTACTAATAGAGAATTTAGCTCAAACATGAATGAATGAACAAAAGACAAACATCTCTTGGTTGAAAAGAGAGGCATTCACAGGTGAATCAAGAGGTGAAGGTCACCCACCTTATTTAACAATATACTATTCAGTTTTAGATAGAAGTCAAAAAAGGAATAAAAGCCAAAAGAGAACATGAAATTGAGGTTGCAAAGTAATCAAAAACCAATCCAAAAGTTTTTTAGGCATATATATAGGAATAAAATTAGGGGAAAAGAGAGGCTTGATTATGTGAAACTCAGATCAGCTTACTGTTAGTGACAAAGAAATATGTACAATTTTCAAAATTTATTCCCTCACTGATTTTACACAAGAGGATACATATAAAAATCACAGAAATCAATATTTATACTGGTTAGGATGAAAATAAAATAAGCAATATCAAAGTCACCAGTGACATGGCCCTCACACAGCTAGACAGATTGAAGCTGAACAAGTCATCAGGCCCTGATGAGCTACTTTTCAAGGGTTCTCTGTAAGAAGGAAATCAGCAAACCATTTGCTAGTCTCTTCAAAAGAACACTACAAATTAATATTGTACCACACAAGTGGAAAACAGCAAATATGTGGGAAGGCAGATGGAGTCAATAACTGATGATGCAACTTTAAGCCACCTTTAGAGATACAATTTGATCAACAAATCTCAGCAGGGTATAACAAAAAAACCTTCTCGCCTTAAGAATTAACTAACCTTTTTCACTAAGTTATTTGAAGCAGTAGCCCAAGATAAAGAATACAATACAGTGGTACCCTGAGTTTCGTACTTTATTCGTTCCAGAAGTCTGTTTGAGTGCCATTACCGAACAAATGTGTTCCCATAAGGAATAATGTAAATTAGATTAGTCCCAAAAATACACTTACAAAAGCACTTACAACAATACACTTACATAATTGTTCGAGTTGGGAGCAGTACGAAACTCGGGGTACCACTGTATTGTGAATATGGACTTCAGTAAGGCCCCTGATAAAGTTCCACACAGGAGAGTATTAAGACAGTACCAGCACATGGAAAACTCGAGGAATTAAAAACTGGATCGGAGTATAAAACAAATTCCAACCACACAAGAGAGCAAAAAACTAATGTGAAGGATCCGGGAGTGATAAAGTCAGAGAATTTCACTTTCAAAGATCACAACAATGTTTCTACTGCATCTGCTAGGAAAATGATTGGATGGATAATGAGAACCTTGAAAACTAGGGATGCCAAGCCATTGATGATTCTCTTCAAATCACTTGTTCTCTCTAGGCTGGAGTATTGCTGTACACTAACTGCCCTTTTTAAGACAGGTGAAACTGAAGATTTGGAGAATGTACAGAGAACTTTCACTGCATGTATAAGTACAATAAAGCACCTAAATTACTGGGAACGGTTGAAGTCCTTTGACCTGTACTCCTTGGAAGCAGGTGAGAAAGGTACATGATAATATACACTTGGAAAATCCTAGAGGCACTAGTCCCAAATCTGCACACTGAAATCACTCATGACTATCACAGAGTCACTTATATGTTCAGAACTACTAAATGCCTCAAATGATGTAGTTGAAGTACTAGCAATAAAGGTCGAGAATCAAAACCTAGTCATCGTGGTTGTCTACAAGCCCCCGGATGCAACGTCCCAACAATTCCAGGAACAGCTTCTGAAAATTGACCACTGTCTGGAAAATCTTCCAGCTCCTGCCCCAACATCTTGCTACTGGGGGATTTCAACCTCAAGCACCTAAAATGGAGGAACATTGCAAACAATGTGGTAGCAGAGATAACACCAGGAGGCAGCTCAGATGAAAATTCACACATGCATGAACTTTTAAATCTCTGCAACAAATTCACCTTAAACCAGCAAATAGTGGAGCCCACAAGATTAGAGAATACGCTGGACCTCATCTTCACCAACAATGATGATCTGATACGAAATGTCATCATATCAAAAACAATATACTCAGATCACAACATAATAGGGGTCCAGACATGCATGCGGGGAGCCCCAGATCAACAAAATGTGATCAGCCGTGAGGGAGCTTTCTCCAAATTCAACTTCAATAACAAAAACATAAGGTGGGACCAAGTAAACCAAGTCCTAAATGATATAAACTGGGAAGATTTCCTAAGCATCACGGATCCCAACCTATGTCTAGAACAAATTAACTCTGTGGTACTCGAGGTTTGCTCAAGGCAAATTCCCTTAAGGAAAAGGAGGAGAAGATGCAAACTAGTAAGAGAGAGGCGCTCCCTATACAGGCGAAGGCAAAGAATAACGGAGCGGCTACAGGAGGCCAATATCTCTGAAATACGTAGGGAGACACTAGTAGGGAGACACTGTCTGTCCCAACTACTGGACCACTACGACAAGGTCCTGGATGCTCTAGAAGATAAACAGAATGCAGATGTTATATACACAGATTTTGCAAAAGCCTTTGACAAGTGTGACCTGGTGTAATAGCACACAAAATGCGTGATAAAGGAATAACAGGAAAAGTTGGTAGATGGATCTAAAATTTCCTAACATGTAGAACACAAAGAGTAGTAGTCAACAGAGTAAAGTCTGAGGCAGCTACTGTGAAAAGCTCTGTTCCACAAGGCACAGTACTTGCTCCCATCCTATTCCTCATCCTCATATCAGATATTGACAGGGATATAAGCCACAGTGCTGTGTCTTCCTTTGCAGATGACACCCGAATCTGTATGACAGTGTCCACCGTTGAAGACACGGCTAGACTCCAAGCAGACATAAACCAAATCTTTAAATGGGCTGCAGAAAACAATATGAAGTTCAATGATGAGAAATTTCAATTACACAGATACGGAAAACGTGAAGAAATTAAAATCTCTTCGGAGTACAAAACTAATTCCAACCACACAATAGAGCGAAAAACTAATGTCAAAGACCTGGGAGTGATCATGTCAGAGGATCTCACCTTCAAGGACCATAACAAAGTAGCAATTGCATCTGCTCGAAAAATGACAGGATGGATAATGAGAACCTTCAAAACCAGGGATGCCAAGCCCATGTTGACACTTTACAGATCGCTTGTTCTATCTAGGCTAGAATATTGCTGCACACACTAACGGCACCTTTCAAGGCGGGTAAAATTGCTGACCTTGAAAATGTGCAGAGAACCTTCACCGCACGCATAAGTGCGATAAACCACCTCAACTACCGGGAACGCTTGAAGTTCCTAAACCTGTACTCTCTAGAACGCAGGCGGGAGAGATACATTATTATATACACATGGAAAATTTTCGAGGGCTTAGTACCAAACTTGCACACAAAAATCACTCCCTACGAAAGCAAAAGACTCGGCAGGCGATGTAACATCCCCCCAATGAAGAGCAGGGGTGCCACTAGCACGTTGAGGGACAACACAATAAGTGTGAGGGGCCCAAGATTGTTCAACTGCCTCCCAGCATACATCAGGGGGACTACCAACAAACCCCTGGCTGTCTTCAAGCAGGCACTGGACAGGCACCTAAAGTCGGTACCTGACCAGCCGGGCTGTGGTTCGTACGTTGGACTGCGTGCGGCCAGCAGTAACAACCTGGTTGATCAGGCTCTGGTCCAACAGGAGGCCTGGTCACGGACCGGGCCGCGGGGGCGTTGACCCCTGGAATTCTCTCCAGATCCAGATCGATGACAGCAAAAGACTCAGCAGGTGGTGCACCATCCCCCCAATGAAAAGCAGAGGCACCAGGAGTACGGTAAAAGACAACACAATGAGTGTCAGGGGCCCAAGACTGTTCAACTGCCAAACAGGCACCTAAAGTCAGTACCTGATCAGCCAGGCTGTGGTTTGTACGTTGGTTTGCATGCAGCCAGCAGTTACAGCCTGGTTGATCAGGTCCTTATCCACCATGCGGCCTGGTCATAGACCGGGCCAAGGGGGTATTGACTCCCAGATTATTATTATTATAATCAAGGGGGAGCACTTAACCCGTAGGATTATGCAGCACCTATGGGGGGGGATGTGGAAGGTATTCAGGCTTAATTCTGGGAACTGGAGCACAGATTCAATTCCCTAGATCAAGAGCCCCTCACCAGCGTCAAAAAACCTCCCTTGAGGGGATTGACTCCCAGAACACCCTCCAGGTATACATGGTACAGGAGGAGAAATTAATTCCTAGATTGGGGCATGGATGCCTGACAAGCAGCTGAGAGCTTGCATTAATGGGGTTTATTATTATAATCATGGAGGAGTGCTAAACCCTTAGGGATTATACAGCACCTGTAGGGAGGGATGGAAGGTATTCAGGTTTAATTCAGGGAACTGGAGCACAGATCCAATTCCCTAGATCAAGAGCCCCTCACCAGCATCAAGGCACCTCCCTCGGGGTCCTTAAAGGACCGTAATGGAAATAAGTCACTCTTTTTTTGGGTTATCCTAGGTTCTCTACACATATGCTGCTATATATGATAATCTATGTACGTAACTGTATTTGTGTATACCTGAATAAACTTACTAACTTACCCTTGAGGGGCATTAATGGCGAGAAATCGGAATTGGCATCCACTACAAGTGGTGTGCCACATGAATCACTGTTAGGACCCTTGTACAAATACAAATATTTATTTCTTCGCAATTTTACATAGAAGTTTACATAGAAGTGCAAGGAGAGCCACTGACATGCCATGGCATTAAGGGCAGCTTAATCTAATGGCTTACAGACTATGTATACATAATATTGGAGAAATTGATTGAGTTTGACTTGTTTAAATATTGTTCAGATTACAATATGATGATATTACATTGGGCAAATTACAATATGGTGATACTACATTGTAACAAGTGTTTAGTACGATGGTTATTCACAATCCACATGAACGACATAGCTAAGAGAATAACTAGCAACATAAGTATGCTGATGACACTAAAATAAGTTATCAAATAATTTCTGATGAGGATGGTTGATGATGTTCCGGGAAGTGGCTGATGCAGTCGAATACAGACAGGTCTAAGATTATAATCCTGGTATAGCAAAATAACTATGGAACTTATAAGCTTAATAATGTAGATCTTAGTCAAAGTAAATGCGAAAAAAAGTGTTAGGAGTTCTTATGAGCATAAATTTAAACCCAAGACTACAGTATGTAAGTGTTTGTACACCCGCCCTTGGCTCTTGGTCCTGCTGGAGCCAAGGTGGGTGTTGGTGTAAACTGGACCAGCATTTACACTAGGCTTACTGAAGTGTTCCCTCGGTCTAGCGTTCTTGTGTGTATTTGTTCATTGATATTTATTTCCGGTAATATTTATGGTATGTCAATTTTAATTTGTTTAACATTATCTATGCCTAATGATTTTACCTTATGATCAAAGGCAAGTATGTATAATGGACACGGGGCACTGTACCACTGTTCGGTTAATTAAAACAAAAACTACAGTGAAAACACTAGGATATTTGGAGTAACCATGGTCTCAAGACTGAAGCTTTTCTAATAAAATTTGCCTGTTTACATTTTATCTTTTTTTTAACATACCACCACAGTTTACAGTATTACTTGACATTGCTCAATTAAAAACATTCTTAGGAAGTGGGGTGACTCACTCTCAACAGCTCCTTTGTGTGTAATACTAAACTGCTTTGTTAATTTAAATAACCATTTACCTATAGTAATAGTACTTCAATCGCATAATGCGACTGAAGTATTATTACTTGCTCAATAAATACAGAATATTCTTATTGATTTATTCTATACGAGGCGTAACGTAATAAAATGAATCTCAAGGCTCTTCGCACTAAATGCGCCTTAACCAAGTACGCTCGTTACTGGTTATACCTTCATGACTATTCAACTTAATACTCTTAAGTTCTCGCATTAATAAACAATTGCTTATGACTTGCCGGTTGTCCGTTAATTGGGTGAGCGGTTGTGTAGGCGCAGAGAGCGAAGAGTACGACCACCTTCATGATCCACGCTGCACTGTTTATGTCCCTCAGCTGAGTTTGGCAGTTGCCATGCTTACCAACCCTTCCCCTTGTCATGTAACATGCCTACCAACCCTTCTACTTGTCATGTATCATGCCTACCAACCCTTCTACTTGTCATGTATCATGCCTGCCAACCCTTCTACTTGTCATGTATCATGCCTACCAACCCTTCTACTTGTCATGTATCATGCCTACCAACCCTTCTACTTGTCATGTATCATGCCTGCCAACTCTTCTACTTGTCATGTATCATGCCTACCAACCCTTCTACTTGTCATGTAACATGCCTACCAACCCTTCTACTTGTCATGTAACATGCCTACCAACCCTTCTACTTGTCATGTATCATGCCTACCAACCCTTCTACTTGTCATGTATCATGCCTACCAACCCTTCTACTTGTCATGTATCATGCCTGCCAACCCTTCTACTTGTCATGTATCTGCCTACCAAATCCTCTTCTACTTGTCATGTATCATGCCTCCAACCCTTCTACTTGTCATGTATCATGCCTCCAACCCTTCTACTTGTCATGTATCATGCCTACCAACCCTTCTACTTGTCATGTAACATGCCTCAATCACCTTTCTACTTGTCATGTATCATGCCTACCAACCCTTCTACTTGTCATGTATCATGCCTGCCAACCCTTCTACTTGTCATGTATCATGCCTACCAACCCTTCTACTTGTCATGTATCATGCCTGCCAACCCTTCTACTTGTCATGTATCATGCCTACCAACCCTTCTACTTGTCAAGTATCATGCCTGCAAACCCTTCTACTTGTCATGTATCATGCCTGCCAACCCTTCTACTTGTCATGTATCATGCCTGCCAACCCTTCTACTTGTCATGTATCATGCCTCCAACCCTTCTACTTGTCAGTATCATGCCTCCAACCCTTCTACTTGTCATGTATCATGCCTCCAACCCTTCTACTTGTCAAGTTTCATGCCTGCCAACCCTTCTACTTGTCATGTATCATGCCTGCCAACCCTTCTACTTGTAATGTGTCATGCCTGCCAACCCTTCGACTTGTCATGTATCATGCCTGCCAACCCTTCTACTTGTCATGTATCATGCCCTCCAACCCTTCTACTTGTCATGTATCATGCCCTCCAACCTTTCTACTTGTCATGTTTCATGCCTGCCAACCCTTCTACTTGTCATGTATCATGCCTGCCAACCCTTCTACTTGTCATGTATCATGCCTGCCAACCCTTCTACTTGTCATGTATCATGCCTGCCAACCCTTCTACTTGTCATGTATCATGCCTCCAACCCTTCTACTTGTCATGTATCATGCCTCCAACCCTTCTACTTGTCATGTATCATGCCTGCCAACCCTTCTACTTGTCATGTATCATGCCTGCCAACCCTTCTACTTGTCATGATATCTCACTTATTCTATATGCCTGCCAACCCTTCTACTTGTCATGTATCATGCCTGCCAACCCTCTACTTGTCATGATCATGTCAACCCTTCTACTTGTCATGTATCATGCCTGCCAACCCTTCTACTTGTCATGTATCATGCCTGCCAACCCTTCTACTTGTCATGTATCATGCCTCCAACCCTTCTACTTGTCATGTATCATGCCTGCCAACCCTTCTACTTGTCATGTATCATGCCTGCCAACCCTTCTACTTGTCATGTATCATGCCTCCAACCTTTCTACTTGTCATGTTTCATGCCTGCCAACCCTTCTACTTGTCATGTATCATGCCTACCAACCCTTCTACTTGTCATGTATCATGCCTGCCAACCCTTCTACTTGTCATGTATCATGCCCTCCAACCCTTCTACTTGTCATGTATCATGCCTGCCAATTCTTCTACTTGTCATGTATCATGCCCTCCAACCTTTCTACTTGTCATGTTTCATGCCTGCCAACCTTCTACTTGTCATGTATCATGCCTACACCCTTCTACTTGTCATGTATCATGCCTGCCAACCCTTCTACTTGTCATGTATCATGCCTACCAACCCTTCAACTTGTCATGTATCATGCCTGAACCCTTCTACTTGTCATGTATCATGCCTGCCAACCCTTCTACTTATCATGTATCATGCCTCCAACCTTCTACTTGTCATGTATCATGCCTGCCAACCCTTCTACTTGTCATGTATCATGCCCTCCAACCTTTCTACTTGTCATGTTTCATGCCTGCCAACCCTTCTACTTGTCATGTATCATGCCTACCAACCCTTCTACTTGTCATGTATCATGCCTGCCAACCCTTCTACTTGTCATGTATCATGCCTACCAACCCTTCTACGTGTCATGTATCATGCCTGCCAACCCTTCTACTTGTCATGTATCATGCCTGCCAACCCTTCTACTTGTCATGTATCATGCCTGCCAACCCTTCTACTTATCATGTATCATGCCTGCCAACCCTTCTACTTGTCATGTATCATGCCCTCCAACCCTTCTACTTGTCATGTATCATGCCCTCCAACCCTTCTACTTGTCAAGTTTCATGCCTGCCAACCCTTCTACTTGTCATGTATCATGCCTGCCAACCCTTCTACTTGTCATGTGTCATGCCTGCCAACCCTTCGACTTGTCATGTATCATGCCTGCCAACCCTTCTACTTGTCATGTATCATGCCTGCCAACCCTTCTACTTGTCATGTATCATGCCCTCCAACCTTTCTACTTGTCATGTTTCATGCCTGCCAACCCTTCCACTTGTCATGTATCATGCCTACCAACCCTTCTACTTGTCATGTATCATGCCTACCAACCCTTCTACTTGTCATGTATCATGCCCTCCAACCCTTCTACTTGTCATGTATCATGCCTGCCAACCCTTCTACTTGTCATGTATCATGCCTGCCAACCCTTCTACTTGTCATGTATCATGCCTGCCAACCCTTCTACTTGTCATGTATCATGCCCTCCAACCCTTCTACTTGTCATGTATCATGCCTCTAACCCTTCTACTTGTCAAGTTTCATGCCTGCCAACCCTTCTACTTGTCATGTATCATGCCAACCCTTCTACTTGTCATGTGCATGCCTGCCAACCCTTCTACTTGTCATGTATCATGCCCTTCAACCTTTCTACTTGTCATGTTTCATGCTCCAACCCTTCCACTTGTCATGTATCATGCCTGCCAATCCTTCTACTTGTCATTTTCATGCCTGCCATCCCTTCTACTTGTCATGTATCATGTTGCCAACCCTTCTACTTGTCATGTATCATGCCTGCGACACTTGCTTATCATGTATCATGCCTGCCAACCCTCCCAACTATCATGCATCAGGTCCATGTATCATACCTGCCAACCCTCTTGCTCATTATGTACCATACCTGCCAACCCTCTTGCTCATTATGTACCATACCTGCCAACCTTTCTGCTCATTATGTATCATTATGTATCCTAAACCTGTACTCTCTAGAACGCAGGGGGAGAGATACATTATTATATACACATGGAAAATTCTCGAGGGCTTAGTACCAAACTTGCACACAAAAATCACTCCTACGAAAGCAAAAGACTCGGCAGGCGATGTAACATTTCCCAATGAAGAGCAGGGTGCCACTAGCACGTTGAGGGACAACACACAAGTGTGAGGGGCCCAAGATTGTTCAACTGCCTCCCAGCATACATCAGGGATTACCAACAAGCCCCTGGCTGTCTTCAAGCAGGCACTGGACAGGCACCTCAAGTCGGTACCTGATCAGCCGGGCTGTGGTTCGTACGTTGGACTGCGTGCGGCCAGCAGTAACAGCCTGGTTGATCAGGCTCTGGTCCAACAAGAGGCCTGGTCACGGACCGGGCCGCGGGGGCGTTGACCCCCGGAATTCTCTCCAGGTAGACTCCAGGTACCAACCTCCCACATATCATGCCTGCCAACCCTACTGCTTGTCATGTATCATGCCTGCTAACTTTCCTCCTTGTCATGTATCATGTCTGCCAACCCTCCTGCTTGTTATGTATCATACCTGCCAAGCCTCCTGCTTTTATATATCTGGCCTGTCAACTATTGCATTTCGTATTGTGACTGCCAACCCTCCTGCCTATTGTATATCATGTCTGCCAACCCTCCCACTTGTCAATTCTGATTCACAAAATCATAATAACACGATTGCAAACAAACCACAGTACAGGTGGGGCTTGAACTCATGGCACGTGAGTAGTAAACTCCAGGCCAGTGTGTAAGTCACTGGGCCAGCTGGTTACAATAAGGTTCATCCAACCAGATATATTTATACACCATAAGAAGGTTAGCATGGGCCTCACTGTGACCACTGGCCTGGAGTTTTATGACTCACCTGCCATGAATTCAGGCCCACCCATACCAATGTTTGTTTGCAATCATGTTTTACAATTTTGTGAGTCATGATAACGGCTTTGAGGGGACTTGAGTTAGAGTTCCTCACAGCCACGCTGGTGGGAGATTCATCAGTAAAATTTGCATTTATGGTCACAGTGGAGCCCATGCTAACTTCCCTATGGTGCATAAATATATAGTTGGATGAATCTTACGTAGATAACTGGCCCAGTTGCTTTGCACTGGCCTGGGGTTTTACCACTCACTTGCCATGAGTTCAAGCCTCACCCATACCATGGCATGTATCATTTCTGCCAATCCTTCCACTTATGTATTGGGCCTGCTACTTCTCCTATTCATGCATCATACCTGCCAATCCTCCCCCTCACTGTGTATATCAGGCAAACCAACACTCCTGCTTATGTATTTCGTCTACCAATCCTTTTGTTTATTATGTATCACACCCAGAGACCTTTCCACTTATTGTGTGCCATGCCTGCAAAACCTCCTGCTTATCAGATACTGAGATTAGTTGCCTGTTCAGCGCCTTCTTGAAAACAGCCAGGTAATTCCCCTTATGTATACCGGGATGCAGTTGAACAGTCTAGGGCCCCTTTGTGTGTCTCTTAGCATAATAGTAGCGGCCCTGCTTTTCATTGGGGATGTGCATCTCCTGCTGAGTCTTTTGCTTTCATAGGGAGTGATTTTCATGTGCAAATTTGGGACTAGTCCCTCTAGGATTTTACAAGTGTATATTTTCATGTATCTTTCTCGCCTGCATTCCAGAATAAAAATCAAGGGACTTCAACCATTCCCAGTAATTAAAGTGCTTTATCATAGTAACGTGTGCCATGAAGGTTCTCTGTACATTCTCCAGGTCAGCAATTTCGCCTGTCTTGAAAGTGGCCATTAGTGTATAGAATATCCAAGCCTAGAGTGAAAAAGGGATTTGAAGAGAATCATCATGAGCTTGGCATCCTTAGTTTTGAAGGTTCTCAATATCCATCCTGTCATTTTCCCAGCAGATGTGTTAGATACATTGTTGTGATCTTTGAAAGTGATATTCTCTGACATTGTCACTCCCAGGTCCTTCCCTTAGTTTTTTTTCCTATTGTGTGTTTGTAATTTATTTT
>WNWK01028635.1:0-25184 GCA_009830355.1 Cherax destructor | reverse complement strand
GATTTCCCAAGTTGTATGGTGATAAATATTGATTTCCCCAGTTGTATGGTGATATAATTTTTGATTCCCCAGTTAGTGGGGATATAATACTTGACTTCCCAGTTGTATGGTGATATAATACTTGACTTCCCAGTTAGTATGGTGATATAATACTTGACTTTCCAGTTAGTATGGTGATATAATACTTGACTTCCCAGTTAGTATGGTGATATAATACTTGACTTCCAAGTTAGTATGGTGATATAATACTTGACTTCCAAGTTAGTATGGTGATATAATACTTGACTTCCCAGTTAGTATGGTGATATAATACTTGACTTCCCAGTTAGTATGGTGATATAATACTTGACTTCCAAGTTAGTATGGTGATATAATACTTGACTTCCCAGTTAGTATGGTGATATAATACTTGACTTCCCAGTTAGTATGGTGATATAATACTTGACTTCCCAGTTAGTATGGTGATATAATATTTGACTTCCCAGTTAGTCATCCGTTTTCTCTTATCAACATCGCTCAAAGAAACAAAGAGCCTAAATCAAAGTAAGTTGCACAACTAGTGGCTCATTCACTGCGATTCTGCCCCTTTCCCCCTGCAGAAAAAAAAAATGACAGGAGTCACTGATAAGAAATAGTGGAAATTGTATATATATTTTTTTAATCAGTTGCGCATTGTGGGTTTAAATCAAGTGTTTATTTATCCTCTTATCTTCCCAAGTCGAGGCAGCGACCAGCCTAAGTCCATATCTCAATAAGTTAAACTTGTTTGCCATTTTAAGCATCAGAACCGTATTCAATGACACAAAATTAGTTAAGAATGACTACTGAAAATTAGACACGTCCTACATCTGGGTATATTTATTGTAGACGTTTCGCCATCCAGTGGCTTTATCAATACAAATTCAATGACGTAATTGGAAGACAGAAGAACTATATACAAAAGATGAGGTAATCATTCCCTCGGCCTTGGAGTTGGTGTGAAGATCACCGTAGTCGTGAAGAATCTGGAGCACAGGGAAGAAGGCTGGCGCTTATATACTGGCGCCAGGTGGAAAGGGACACATGTTACACATGTGTCTAATATTCATCTTGTGCGTATTGTGTGCCAATCATGTACAAGAATGACTAATGTTATTTCTAAAGCATTTTTACTGTAGACCCGTTTAACACTGCCAGGAAAACTGCCATGTTGCAAACACTGTCAGGAATGTTGCAAACACTACCAGGAATGTTGCAAATACTGCCAGGTATTACAAACTTAGGTTCAATGGCCTGTTATCCTGAGTGTAAAAGGGAACTTGGAGCAAAGAAACACAGTAGAAGATGCTTAGAATTTGTATTTCTTTCACCAAGCAGTTAGATTAATATCAGACTTTTGTCTTTTCCTTCACCAATTATTACAAAAAGGGCTTTACAATTATTTACACTATATACAAAGGAGTAGTATCTAGTGCACGCCACGGTTGTCTATGCTAAAAAACAGCCAAAAGACAGACAACTTTCCACAACCAGCTCTATGCAGGAATTCCAATGACAAACCGCGAGTGGTATCCACGTCACCTTTGTCATTGTTAAACTCGCATTTTAATTGGCTGAACCGAGTCGTTGATTTGATGATGGGACCCCATCGCCAAACCCTTAACGATGGTTCGCTGGTTGGAGGGGAACCTAGTGGGTGTGTTTAACATGCTCCGAATAAAGATTACATATTCTTTGCATGCAACACCCCCACCCCAAGAGGGCTCAGGACTAGGCTTCCACCTCAAATGGGTAGACTGCCGCCATGGCACATTATAATAAGGGGACCGCCTTTCCCCTCAACCATCCCGCTCATTAGTTAAAGCTAAACTTTTCTCGAGACATAAAGTCCGGCTTTAAACTTAAGAGTGAGACAGCAGACGGTAGGGCTAGCATAGGTCCAAGGTGCCTGCGGTCGGTAGCAGGGCACCTCCCCACTAAAAAAAAAAAAACCACTAGGGGAAAAAAAAGGGCTGGTTCCACCCAAAGTCCCTAACACATCCTAACTAAATACCATGACTTCTGGACAGCACATCAGCTAGCACATTTTTTTTGCCAGCGATGTGCATAATTTTTACATTGTAGGGTTGCAACCTAATACTCCAATGCATGAGTCTTGTATTATTATTCTTCATGTGCTGGAGATACACCAGGGGGTTGTGGCCACTGTAGATGGTGACCGCCTGAGAGGACTGGCCCACGTAGACATCAAAATGCTCTAATGCCAGAAGTAGAGCCAGGGCCTCCTTTTCTATAGTGGAGTAGGCCCTCTGGTGTGGTTGGTATTTGGCCGAAAAAATATGCCACAGGCTGCAACCCATCATCCCCAGATTGCAGAAGCACTGCCCCCACCCCAGACTCACAAGCATCTGCCTGCAAAAAGAAAGGTTTTGAAAAGTCTGGAGACAAAAGAATGGGTGTAGTACAAAGTAATCTCTTTGCTTTCGTAAAAGTATCTTCACATTCTGGGGTCCAATTAAAGGGAACTTTGTGACTGGTAAGTGAGGTTAGAGGTGCAATAATATCTGCAAAATTTTAACAGAATCTTCTATAAAACCCTACCATCCCTAGAAAACGTTGAAGGGATTTCCTGTCAGGGGGAACTGGATAATTTTTAATGGCCAGAATTTTTGCAAATTTAGGGGCCACTTTGCCACTACCTACTGCATGGCCCAAAAAATTAATAGTAGATTGGCCAAAGGATGACTTTGATAAAGTAACAGTTAAATGAAAACTCTGGAAGGTCTCAAAGAGAGCCTTAAGCCTAAACACATGTTGGTCCCAAGTGTCCGACACAACAACTATGTCATCTAGGTAAGCTGCCGTGCCTTCAAGTCCTTTAATAGCCTGATGGATAAGTCTCTAGAATGATGCAGGAGAGTTTTTCATTCGAAGGGGTCACTGTATACTGATAATGACCTCCTGGAATTACGAAGGCAGAGATTTCCTTCGCCTTATCTGTTAAAGGTACTTGATAGTAACCTTTAAGGAGGTCCAATTTGGATACAAAAGTAGCCTTACCCACAAAGTCGATTACATCATCCAGACGTGGCAAAGGATAGGCATCTGCAATTGTGACCTCATTCACCTTACGGTAATCTGTGCACATTCGGAACCCTCCATCAGCTTTGTTAACAAGGATGCACGGTGAAGCCCACGGACTAGATGACTCCTCCACTAACCCATGCTCTAACAGAAATTCTACCTCCTGTTGAAGTAGCCTCTGTTTTTCAGGATTAGCTCTGTAAGGGGAGAGTTTAATAGGTTTAGAGATTCCAACATCTACATCATGATATCCTAATGTAAATTTTTTCGGCACATCCGAAAAAATATCAGGATAAGACTGTAGGAGCACAGTTAAATTAGTTACTTGAGACTTGGTCAAACCCAACATTAAAGGTTTAGGGTCCTTGAGGAGGACCGAATTTGAAAGCTTTACATTAATCTCAGAGTGCAAAGAGTCAGGGCCATCAGAGGCAGAGGACAGAGTCATTACTGGGACTTTATCTGGTGTATTAAAGGCTTTAATTTGATTAATGTGGTAAGTTTTGCTTTTTGAGGTCTTGTCAAGGGGAGATACCACATAATTTACATCAGATAATTTACTTACGATTTGCATTGGTCCCGTAAATCTAGCTTTCAAGGTGTGGTCAGGTATAGGCTCCTGTACCAACACCTTATCTCCTGGATGGAAGGAGCGAAATTTTGAGTTTCTCTCATACCTCTGTTTCATCGTATTCTGAGCTGCCTTCAAGTTAGCCTTAGCCAACTGACATGCTACCTGCAACCTTGAAGAAGGGTTGTAGCGGGTTGTGGAGGCGTCTTCTCCCATCCATCCTTCTTTGAGCACACGTAGAGGACCTCGTACATTGTGCCCAAATATCAGCTCAAAAGGACTGTACCCTGTAGACTCTTGCACTGTTTCTCTCATTGTGAATAGCAACAGAGGAAGTGATTCATCCCAGTCTGTAGGAAAATGCATGCAGAATGTTCTCATCATTGTTTTTAACGTCTGATGGAATCTTTCCAAGGCACCTTGGGATTGAGGATGATAGGCAGTGGATAGGTTATGAACTATTCCTAGCCTAGTTAATGCTTCCCTAAATGCTTTGGAAGTGAAGTTAGTACCTTGATCACTTTGAATAGTTTTAGGAATTCCAAAGCAAGAGATAAACTTAGTTAAAGCTTTAAGGATTGCTTTAGTGTTAATACTGCGCATAGGAACTGCATCTGGATATCTAGTTACTCTATCCATGATTGTGAATAAGTATTGATTTCCAGACTTAGCTTTAGGTAGTGGACCTACACAATCTATTATTAATTCTTAAAAAGGGTCTCCATTAACAGGAATGGGATGGAGAGGTGCAGGTTTAATGGGGTGTCCAGGTTTCCCTACCTGCTGACATTCTGGACAACAGCGAATATGATTCTTTACATCTTGCCTTAACTTTGGCCAAAAGAATTCTTTTGTTATTCGATATTGAGTTTTGGTAATTCCCAAATGGCCTCCTAAAGAAGAGTTATGGGCTATTTTTAGTATCTGAGACCTAAACTTTCTGGGAACCACTAATTTATCTGTTTGTTGTTTTCCCTCCACCTCCTTACCAGTTTCAGTGCAGACTAAGTAATTATTTTTTAAGAGATATTTGACCGGGTGAACCGAAGTGGATTTACCCATAGCTGCCTCAAAAGCAGAGTTTAGTGAGGAGTCTTTCCGTTGTTCCTCCCGAAAGGACAGTCCCTCAGGCATGGAAACAGAGACATCTGGCAATCCTGCAACCCTGGAATAGGAAGGCTTGATCTGGGGCTGTTCACTAAATTTACCAGGCTCTGGCCAGTTTTCCTCGCAAAACAAATTGGTCAGTCCGAGATCAGAGTCGTCCAAGGACGAGTTAACATTCTCATCAGACATCACTTTGGATTGTGCTTGAGTTATGGCCAACATCGGGGAAGAATTAATTATTATGGGTTCTATACATTTAGTAGACTCAATCTTATTACCCAGTAATAGCATTGCATCCTTCATAGGAAATCCCTCTGAGACACCAACAGTCAAATACCCAATGTAGTATTTACTCTGCACATAGATTTGATGTAAACGGACAGAAAATACTGCTCCTCCAAAAGCTTCTAACAGAACTGAGGACTGCAAAGAGGTTTGTTCAGAAAGGGGAAGTACTCCCTCTCTTATAAGTGAGCAATATGCACCAGTATCCCTAAAGGTTCTAACTTCCTTTTTCTCTGAATGTTCCTGAAGGGCTATATGACAAGTGCTATAATAGGGGGCCATCCTCTTCTCTACTTCTTCCTGGGACATATTATTAGGGATATTATAAATTTTCCCAAATGGTTGGGGTTTACTTGGACAATTGGGCCTGATGTGGCCAGGCTTGCCACAGTTGTAACATACCATCTCAGCTTTAACTTTGGCACCTCGTTGATTTTGTGGCTTACACCACTCTGGATACTGTCGCTTCGAATCACCATGTTGAGTAGTTTGAGGTCTTTCACCAGGTTGACTTGGAGTGAAGTAATGCTGCTCACCAGGTGATTTAGTTGACTGCTGACGAGATTCACCTTCATCTTGACCTTTATTTCTCCACTCAGGAACTTTTCTTTGACGATCTCTGCTCATACCTGGCTGTTGAGGAAAGAGATAAGACCGCTCGGACAAGGAGCGGTTAGTTTCAAAAGTATCAGCCAACCTGGCTGCTTCCAATGCCGTAGGCAAGGAATGATCTTGCAGAAAGACTCGAACCTCTGGACTAACAGACTCCAGCAGGTTGTCCACCAAGATGAGCTGCTTCAAATTTTCAAAATCAGCGACACCACTTGCCTTGTACCACTTTGTAAAAGCCCTGGTCTGCTGTCTTATGTAGTCAACTTAAGACTGACCCAACTGCCTTCTGCCGAGTTTGAATTCTTTTCTATACTTGGCAGGAATACATTGATAAGCCCCAAGAACAGTGGTTTTCACCATGCGATAGTTACAAAAGTCATCATTTCCCAAGATGGAAGTAAATTCTTGTGCCTTACCAAACAACGCAGTATGCACCAGTGACGCCCAATGAATCTCAGGCCACCCTAAAGCTCGAGCCTGGTTTTCAAATGCTTCGAAAAACTGTTCAGGCTCTGCTTCAACAAAACGAGGAACAAACTGTACTGCCCTTTGCAAATTGAAGTCATCTACAGTCTGATGGAATTGCCTCCTCTCCTTCTCTCTATCAAACTCCTCCTTAGCAAATGCACGCTGTTCTCTAGTTTGTTCAAGAGTGAGTCTGGCTAGTTCAAGCGCCAATAAACCAGACTCACCTGCCGATAACCCCACACCTGCGACTTGCTGGTTTTCCTCAGGAGTTTTGTCTCTCCCATTTTGTAGAAACCTTAATGGTGACCTACGGTTAACAGCTCCTGTAGAGGGAGAAACACGAGACTGATTTGTCATAGTTTCAGTTTGTAGTTTACTCCTTATAATATCACGCAGCTGCGCAGCAGTAAGGGTACGCTGGTATTCAACACCAATAGAACGAGCGATACGCTAACAACGCTGTAAAGAGAGTTTAGGCAACTTTTGTAGAGTGAACTCAGACACTAACCGTCTGACTCGAATAGGTGGCTTTAACCCTCAACTTAACATGCTGTAACGCAAATGCACGGTACGACTGCAGGTTACTCACACAATAGCAGAGCTGACACACAATAGCAAAGCCAATATGCACACACACAATAGCACGGCTGACATGCAATAAATCAAATTGCAGATACTCACAATAGCAGGCTGACCATAGCGAAGTGAATGCAAAGATGACACACAAAATTCATGAAGCGTTGGCAAAGCATAAGCAATGCCAGATAGCAAGCTATCTAGATACAAGACTAGCTCCTGCGCGAACTTCAACTCTAGGCTCAACTCCTGCTCCAAGTCTCCAAATTCAGCTCCCGGACAGGCCCCCATATTACAACCTCAGGTTCAATGGCCTGTTATCCTGAGTGTAAAAGGGAGCTTGGAGCAAATAAACACAGTAGAAGATGCTTTGAATTTGTATTTCTTTCACCAAGCAGTTAGATTAATATCAGACTTTTGTCTTTTCCTTCAAGAATTATTACAAAAAGGGCTTTACAATTATTTACACTATATACAAAGTGCACGCCACGGTTGTCTATGCTAAAAAACAGCCAAAAGGCAGACAACTTTCAACAACCAGCTCTATGCACGAATTCCAATGACAAACTGCGAGTGGTATCCACGTCACCTTTGTCATTGTTAAACTCGCATTTTAATTGGCTGAACCGAGTCGTTGATTTGATGATGGGGCCCATCGCCAAACCCTTAACGATGGTTCGCTGGTTGGAGGGGAGCCTATGTGGATGTGTTTAACATGCTCCGAATAAAGATTACATACTCTTTGCATGCAACACCAAGAATGTTTTAAATACTGCCAGGAATGTTGCAAACACTGCCAGGAATGTGGTGATGCCATCACCAGTTCTAAAGCGGTTGATCACTTTAATAACACTAGTCAACCAATCCTAGTGCAGGTTGTTCACTCTGATAACACTTGTCAACAAGTCTCTCACCCCCCTCTCTACCTTCTCTCACCCCCCTCTCTACCTTCTCTCACCCCCTCTCTACATTCTCTCACCCTCTCTCTACCTTCTCTCATCCCCTCTCTACTTTCTCTCACCCCTCTTTACTTTCTCTCACCTCCTCTCTACTTTCACCCTCTCTCTTCCTTCTCTCACCCCCTCTCAACCTTCTTTCACCCCTCTTATATAATACAGAACTTGCCCGTGCAGAATGTGACAAGGACTTGTGAGTTATGGTAGTCAGTAGCCTCAGTTATGGTAGTCAGTAGCCTCAGTTATGGTAGTCAGTAGCCTCAGTTATGGTAGTCAGTAGCCTCAATTAGGGTAGTCAGTAGCCTCAATTATGGTAGTCAGTAGCCTCAGTTATGGTAGTCAGTAGCCTCAGTTATGTTAGTCAGTAGCCTCAGTTATGGTAGTCAGTAGCCTCAGTTATGGTAGTCAGTAGCCTCAGTTATGGTAGTCAGTAATCTCAACCCACAACATAGACGTAATATATATTATTTTGTTTAATACTTTGTTTTTTCTTTGCTGATGTTGATGTACTTAGGGAGAATATCTTGTTAATATTTGCTATATTAATTGCATAACATTTCTTTTGCAGGTGAGGATGTGTTCGTGGTAGAGTGTGTGAGGAGCAGCCCAGAGGTGAGTGTGTGAAGAGTAACCCAGAGTGTGTGAGGAGCAGCCCAGAGGTGAGTGTGTGAAGAGTAACCCAGAGTGTGTGAGGAGCAGCCCAGAGGTGAGTGTGTGAAGAGTAACCCAGAGTGTGTGAGGAGCAGCCCAGAGGTGAGAGTGTGAAGAGCAACCCAGAGTGTGTGAGGAGCAGTTCAGAGGTGAGTGTGTGAAGAGCAACCCAGAGTGTGTGAGGAGCAGCCCAGAGTGTGTGAGGAGCAGCCCAGAGGTGAGTGTGTGAGGAGCAGCCCAGAGGTGAGTGTGTGAGGAGCAGCCCAGAGGTGAGTGTGGAGGAGCAGCCCAGAGGTGAGTGTGTGAAGAACAACCCAGAGTATGTGAGGAGCAGCCCAGAGTATGTGAGGAGCAGCCCAGAGGTGAGTGTGTGAAGAGAACCCAGAGTGTGTGAAGAGCAACCCAGAGTGTGTGAAGAGCAGCCCAGAGTGTGTGAGGAGCAGCCCAGAGTGTGTGAGGAGCAGCCCAGAGGTGAGTGTGTGAAGAGCAACCCAGAGTGTGTGAGGAGCAGCCCAGAGGTGAGTGTGTGAAGAGCAACCCAGAGTGTGTGGAGGAGCAGCCCAGAGTTGTGAGGAGCAGCCCAGAGTGTGTGAGGAGCATCCCAGAGGTGTGGAGGAGCATCCCAGAGTGTGTGAAGAGAAAGCCCAGAGTGTGTGAAGAGCAGCCCAAGTGTGTGAGGAGCAGCCCAGAGTGTGTGAGGAGCAGCCCAGAGGTGAGGTGTGTGAGGAGCAGCCCAGAGGTGAGGTGTGAAGAGCACCCCAGAGTGTGTGAGGAGCAGCCCAGAGGTGGAGGTGTGTAAGGAGAGGAAGCCCAGAGTGTGTTGAGGAGCAGCCCAGAGTGTGTGAGGAGCAGCCCAGAGGTGAGGTGTGAAGAGCAACCCAGAGTGTGTGAGGAGCAGCCCAGAGGTGAGTGTGAAGAGAACCCAGAGTGTGTGAGAGCAGCCCAGAGTGTGTGAGGAGCAGCCCAGAGGTGAGTGTGTAGAAGAGCAGACCCAGAGGTGTGGAGGAGCAGCCCAGAGTGTGTGAGAGCAGCAAGCTTAGAGAGAGTGTGTGAGGAGCAGCCCAGAGGTGAGTGTGTGAAGAGCAACCCAGAGTTGGAGGAGCAGCCCAGAGGTGGAGCACCCAGAGTGTGGTGAGGAGCAGCCCAGAGGTGAGTGTGTGAAGAGCAACCCAGAGTGTGTGAAGAGCAACCCAGAGTGTGTGAAGAGCAGCCCAGAGGTGGTGGAAGAGCAACCCAGAGTGTGTGAGGAGCAGCCCAGAGGTGAGTGTGTGAAGAGCAGCCTAGAGTGTGTGAGGAGCAGCCCAGAGGGGAGTGTGTGAAGAGCAGCCCAGAGTGTGTGGAGAGGAGCAGCCCAGAGTGTGTGAGGAGCAGCCCAGAGGTGAGTGTGTGAAGAGCAACCCAGGTGTGTGGGAGCAGCCCAGAGTGTGTGAGGAGCACCCAGAGTGTGTGAGGAGCATCCAGAGTGTGAGAGAGCAGCCCAGAGTGTGTGAGGAGCACCCAGAGTGTGTGAGGAGCAGCCCAGAGTGTGAGGGAGAGCCCAGAGTGTGTGAAGGAGCACCCAGAGTGTGAGCAGTGTGAGAAGCCCCAGAGTGTGTGAGGAGCATCCCAGAGTGTTGAGGACAGCCCAGAGGTGATGAGGATGCAAACCCAGAGTGTGTGAGACCCCAGAGTGTGGAGCAGCCCAGAGGGGGCCTGTGAGAGCACCCAGAGTGTGGAGGAGCACCCAGAGTTTGAGAGCACCCAGAGGTGTGAGGCAGCCCAGAGTGTGGGAGAGCTGGGGAGAGGTAGACCCAGAGGTGTGAGGAGAGCCAGAGTGTGTGAGGAGCATCCCAGAGTGTAGTGTGAGCACCAGAGGTGTGAGAGCAGCCCAGAGTGTGTGAAGAGCACCCAGAGTGTGTAGAGCAGCCCAGAGTGTGTGAGAGCAGCCCAGAGTGTGAGGTGAACAACCCAGAGTGTGTGAGGAGACCCAGAGTGGGTGAAGCACCCAGAGTGTGTGAGAGCAGCCCAGAGGTGAGTGTGAAGAGCACCCAGAGTGTGTGAGGAGCAGCCCAGAGTGTGTGAGAGCACCCAGAGTGTGTGAGGAGCAGCCCAGAGTGTGAGGAGCACCCAGAGTGTGGAGGAGCAGCCCAGAGTGTGAGGAGCAGCCCAGAGTGTGAGGAGCACCCAGAGTGTGTGAGAGCACCCAGAGTGGAAGAGCACCCAGGTGGTGAGAGCCAGAGGTTAGCACCCAGAGTGTGTGAGGAGCACCCGAGGTGTGGGAGCACCAGAGTGTGTGAGGAGCAGCCCAGAGTGTGTAGTGAGGAGCAGCCCAGAGTGTGTGAGAGCACCAGAGTGTGGGGAGCATCCCAGAGTGTGGGAGCACCCAGAGTGTGTGAGGAGCACCCAGAGTGTGTGAGGAGCAGCCCAGAGTGTGAGAGCACCAGAGTGTGTGGAGATCCAGAGTGTGAGACAGCCCAGAGTGTGTAGGAGCATCCCAGAGGTGTGAGAAGCCCAGAGTGTGTGAGGAGCAGCCCAGAGTGTAGAGCAGCCCAGAGTGTGAGGAGCACCAGAGGTGGAGAGCACCCAGAGTGTGTGAGGAGCACCAGAGGTGTGGGAGACATCCCAGAGTGTGTGAGGAGCATCCAGAGTGTGTGAGGACATCCCAGATGTGTAGAGAAGTGTGAGGAGCATCCCAGAGTGTGTGGAGCAGCCCAGAGGTGTGAGGAGCATCCCAGAGTGTGTGAGGAGCCCCAGACAGTGTGGAGCAGCCCAGAGTGTGTGAGGAGCACCAGGGTGTGAGGAGCAGCCCAGGTGTGTGAGGAGCAGCCCAGAGTGTGGGAGCACCCAGAGTGTGTGAGGAGCAGCCCAGAGTGTGTGAGGAGCACCCAGAGTGTGAGGCAGCCAGGTGTGAGACACCCAGAGTGTGTGAGGAGCACCCAGAGTGTGTGAGGAGCAGCCCAGAGTGTGTGAGGAGCAGCCCAGAGGTGAGGACAGCCCAGAGTGTGTAGGAGCAGCCCAGAGTGTGTGAGGAGCAGCCCAGAGTGTGTGAGGAGCAGCCCAGAGTGTGTGAGGAGCAGCCCAGAGTGTGTGAGGAGCAGCCCAGAGTGTGTGAGGAGCAGCCAAGAGTGTGTGAGGAGCAGCCCAGAGTGTGTGAGGAGCAGCCCAGTGTGTGTGAGGGCTGGTTGGTACTGCTCGAGTATGTTCATTGTTTTCTCTTCCTTATTTCATGATCCCTCCTTGTTCTCTCTCACTTATTTCATATCCCTTCCTTATTACCTCTCCCTTCCTCCTTCCTTTCTCTTTGTTCCCTGTTCCTCTTCCCTCTTTTGTTTTCCCTTTTCCTCTCTCTGCTTCTCTTCCTTTTCCCTCTCTCTTGCCTCTCCTTTCCCTCTCTTCTTTCCCTCTCTCTCCTTTTCCTCTCTCTCTTTCTTCCGTTCCTCTTCTTCTCCTCTCCTTCTTCCATTCTTCCTTCAGCCCTCTCCCTTCTTCCCTCTCCCTTCCTTCTCTCCTTCCTTTCCTCTCCTCTTTTCCTCTCCTTCTTCCTTCCGTCTCCCTTCCATCTCCTTCCTTATCCTCTCCCTTCCTTCCATCTCCCTTCCTTATCCTCTCTTCTCTTCTTCCTCTCCTTCTTCCTTCTCTTCTTCTTCCATCTCCCTTCCTTTTCCTCTCCCTTCCTTCTTCCTCTCCCTTCCTTCTTCCTTCTTCTTTCCCTTCCTTCCCCTCCCCCTTTCCCTTTCCCTCTCCCTTCCTTCTTCCTCTCCCTTCCTTCTTCCCTCTCCCTTCCTTCCTTCTCCCTCTCCCTTCCTTCTTCCTCTCCCTTCCTTCTTCCCTCTCCTTCCTTCTTCCTCTCCCTTCCTTCTTCCTCTCCCTTCCTTCTTCCTCTCCCTTCCTTCTTCCCTTCCTTCCTTCTTCCTCTCTCCCTTCCTTCTTCCCTCTCCCTTCCTTCTTCCCCTCTCTTCCCTCCTTCCTTCTTCCCTCTCCCTTCCTTCTTCCCTCTCCCTTCCTTCTTCCCTCTCTCCTTCCTTCCTTCTCTCCTCTCCTTCCTTCTTACCTCTCCCTTCCTTCTTGCCTCTCCCTTCCTTCTTCCTCTCCCTTCCTTCTTCCCTCTCCCTTCCTTCTTCCCTCTCCCTTCCTTCTTCCCTCTCCCTTCCTTCTTCCTCTCCCTTCCTTCTTCCCTCTCCCTTCCTTCTTCCCTCCTTCCCTTCCTTCCTCTCCCTTCCTTCTTCCCTCTCCTTCCTTCTACTCTCCCTTCCTTCTTGCCTCTCCTTCCTTCTTCCCTCTCCCTTTCCTTCTTCCTCTCCCTTCCTTCTCTCCCTCTCCTTCCTTCTTCCCTCTCCCTTCCTTCTTCCCCTCTCCCTTCCTTCTTCCCTCTCCCTTCCTTCTTCCTCTCCCTTCCTTCTTCCCTCTCCCTTCCTTCTTCCCTCTCCTTCCTTCTTCCTCTCCCTTCCTTCTTCCTCTCCCTTTCCTTCTCTTCCCTCTCCTTTCCTTCTTCCCTCTCCCTTCCTTCTTCCCTCTCCCTTCCTTCTTCCCTCTCCTTCCTTCTTCCCTCTCCTTCCTTCTTCCCTCTCCCTTCCTTCTTCCCTCTCCCTTCCTTCTTACCTCTCCCTTCCTTCTTCCCTCTCCCTTCCTTCTTGCCTCTCCCTTCCTTCTTCCCTCTCCCTTCCTTCTTACCTCTCCCTTCCTTCTTCCCTCTCCCTTCCTTCTTCCCTCTCCCTTCCTTCTTGCCTCTCCCTTCCTTCTTGCCTCTCCTTCCTTCTTATACTGGAGAAATATTCTGGACATTTGCAGTTTCTCAGAGAAGAGGCTGTGATCCCTTTCAGTAACTTGAGCCCAACCGATCCTCTCATAAGAGTTTCCACTTCTCTCAGATACTCTCTTAAATGTATTAAATCCTCTTCCCTCCCTGAGGCTCTCTTCTTTTCTTGTTTTCTAGGTGGTGCTGCTGTCGCCTTGAAGTACGTTAGGAATCATATAATTCTTTGTCACTTTTTTCTCATCCTTGTACTTAAGACTTGTAATTCAGCCTTTTCTTCAGCCTTGTCTCAACCCTTGGCCTGGAAGAGGAGCACAGCGAGGTGAAGAGTCAGGTTAGGTTTGAGAGACGGTGGGTTCAGGTCCTGCATTATAAGAGCCATTGTTTTGGCTGAAAGTGTTGCATACTCTAAAGAGGACTGAATCTAGAATGTTATACATAAATAGCATAGATACCGACAACATGCAGAATTAGACGCATATGCAACATCTGGGCATCTTTATTGTAGACGTTTCGCCCTCCAGTGACTTTATCACCACAAATTCAAGAACATAATGGGAAGACAACTTTGTAAGTAATCAACTAGTTGTGGTATGAAGCACAGGCCTTATCCAAGCTCTTTATTCTCTTAACATACTGAAGTTCCCAAATGCTCTTGTTTAGGTCCCTGGATGTTTCTCCGGGAATCTCTTGGCATTACTGATTCAATTAATGGGGCCTTTAGTCGATGTTGCAGGCATGTAACGTGGTTTTAATTGATGTTGCAGGCATGTAACGTGGTTTTTAATTGATGTTGCAGCCATGTAACGTGGTCTTTAATCGATATTGCAAGTAGGGTAATAGAAGTTACAACTCTGAATAGCTTTAAAAAGAGAGTAGACAAATGTATGAGTGAAAAGGGCTGGGTTTGATTAGTACCTGACGTATTGAAGCAAATTCTTTGGTGGTTTTGGGAAAGGTTGAACAGGTCACACCTCCAGTGTTGTCAGTGGTAGTGACCAGACTAATCACACCAGTGTTGTCAGTGGTAGTGACAAGACTACTAATCACACCAGTGTTGTCAGTGGTGGTGGTGACCAGAAAACAGGTTACACCTCCGGTGTATCAGTGGTAGTACCCAGACGACTGGTCACACCTCCAGTTTTGTCAATGGTGATCAGAGGACTGGTCACACTTCCAGTGTGAGAGTAGTGGGGACCAGGGGACAGATCACACCTCCAGTGTGTCAGTGGTAGTGCCCAGACGACAGGCCACACCTCCAGTGTTGTTAGTTCTAGTGACCAGAGGACAGGTCGCACCTCCAGTGTTGTTAGTGGTGGTGACCAGAGGACAGGCGCACCTCCAGTGTTGTCAGTGGTGATGACCAGAGGACAGGTCGCACCTCCAGTGTTGTCAGTGGTGGTGACCAGAGGACAGGTCGCACCTCCAGTGTTGTCAGTGGTGGTGACCAGAGGACAGGTCACACCACCAGTGTTGTCAGTAGTGACCAGAGAACAGGTCACACCACCAGTGTTGTAAGTGGTGGTGACCAGAGGACAGGTCACACCACCAGTGTGTCAGTGGTGACCAGAGAACAGGTCACACCACCAGTGTTGTAGTGGTGGTGACCAGAGGACAGGTCACACCACCAGTGTTGTAAGTGGTGGTGACCAGAGAACAGGTCACACCACCAGTGTTGTCAGTGGTGGTGACCAGAGAACAGGTCACACCTACGGGTCTCCAACACCGCCAGGTCATCACAGCGAGATAAGGGAGGACAGCCTCTGGTACAACCAAATGTGCCCTTTTATGTCATCCAGACGCCGATACTTCGTTGTTCCGCACTTCCTCCCCTTGTAAACCCCCTTCCCTGGTAAACCACCCTCCCCTAGAAAACCACCCCCTCCCCTATTAAACCACCCCTCCCTGGTAAACCACCTCCTCCAAGAACACCCCGCTGGTACAACCACCTCCTCTGCTGGAACACCACCCTCCTGGAACACCACCCCTCCCTGGAACACCACCCTCCCTGGTACACACACACCCCTGGTACACACACCTTCCCCCGGAACACCACTCCTCCCTGGGAAAACTACCCTCCCCTGGTATACCACCAGAACACCCCTCCCCTAGTACCCTAGTACACCACCTAGAACACCACCCCTTCCCTGGAACACTAACCCTCCCCAGGTATGCCACCCCCACCCATGGAACACCACCCCCTCTTGTACACCACTAAACCCCTGGAACACCACCCTTCTCTGGTACATCACCCACTCCCATGGAACACCACCCCTCCCTGGGAACACCACCTCCCATGGACCACCCCTCCTCCCATGGAACACCATCCCCTCCCCTGGTACACCACCCTTCCTGAAATACCACCCTCTCAGGTGGAACACCACCCCTTCCCTGGAACACCACGCCCTCCTGAAACACCACTCCTTCCCTGGAACACCATCCCTTCCCCCGGTACTCCACCCCTTCCCTGGAACACCACCCCCCTGGTACTCTACCCTTCCCTGAACACAACCTCCCTGAACACAACCACCTCATCTGGAACACCACTTCCCAGGAACACCACCCTTCCCCGGAAACACCTCCCCTGGTACACCACCTCCTTCCCAGATACACCACCACTCCCTGGAACATCACTCCCTCCCTTGGTACAACACTACTCCCTGGTACACCAGCCTCCTCTGGTGCACCACACCCTCCCTGGTACACCACACCCATCCTCTGATACACCACACCCCATCCCCTTGTACACCACCCCTCCCTGGTACACCACCTCTCCAATGGTACATCCCTGTTACACCACCCTCCCCTGGTACACCTCACCTCTCCCTGGTTTCACCACACCCCTCTCCTTGTACATTACACCCTTTCCCCCGGTACACAACACCCTCCCCTGGTACACAACACACCTCCCTGGTACACAACACACCTCCTGGTACACAACACCCTCCTCTGGTACACAACACCCTCCCTGGTACACAACACACCTCCCTGGTACACAACACACCTCCCTGGTACACAACACCCCTCCTCTGGTACACCAACCTGTCCCCTGGTACACTACCTCGTCCTCTGGTGCACCACACCCCATTCCTTGGTACACTACCCTCTCCTCTGGACAACTCCCCTCCCTGGCATCCCACACCCTCCCTGGTACCCGACCCCTCCCCTTTACACGACACCTCCCCTGGTACACCTAACCCTCCAATGGTACACCACACCCACCTGGTACACCACCCTCCCTGGCACTCCACCCTCCCCTGGGATACAACACCCTCCCTGGTAATCCACTCCTCCCTGAACGCCACCCTCTCCTGGTACACCACCCATTCCCCCTGGTACTCCACCCCTCCCTGGTACACCACCCTCTCCCATGGGATAAATATGTACTTGTATGTGTTTTGATTTTGTGCCTAGGTGGTATGTGTGTACATGGATGAGGTATACATGCATACACAGGTGTGGGATGAGTGTTTATATGGATGTTGGATGTTGTTTACACGGGTGGGATAGTGTGTACCCCAGTGTAGAATATGTGTACACAGGCAGGTGAAATTGCTGACCAGAAAATGTACAGAGAACCTTTCACGGCACGCATAACTGGATAAACACCTTAAATACTGGGAACTCTTGAAGTTCCTAAAACCGTACTCCCTAGAAGCAGGCGGGAGAGATACATGATCATATAATATACACTTGGAAAATCCTAGAGGGATTAGTACCAAACTTGCACACGAAAATCACTCCCTATGAAAGCAAAAGACTGGAGATGATGCAACATTCCTCAGTGAAAAGCAGGGTTCACTAGTGTGTTAATTTACTTTGAAACACCAACACTGTACTTATCTTTGTTGCTGGGTCAACTTCTGCAGCCGCGGTCAGTCAAATTCCTCCGATGTGACCCAGGGTTTACCAACCACTGAGCTGTATGGGTGAGTAATTACATATATACTTAAGTATTTTATATTGCCCCTGAGAAACTTGACTAAGCGTGGTGGTGGAGGCTGGTGGAGGCTGGTGGAGGCTGGTGGAGGATGGTGATCCACATGCGCAGATATCTAGAAGTAATGTGCATAAACGTTGAGCTACGAACCGAGGCTTAGTACAGTTGGCACAACAGTTCAGAAGAAACACACCAGGACGCTGACCTGGTTCGTAGCCACAAACTGCTTGCAGGACCCAGTTAAGGGTGAAATAATCCACACTTAATGCTTTGTGTGGGTGGATGCACGTGGTCAAGGCGTCTGCCTTAGCGGGTGGTGGGGGTGGTGGCTGGAGGGTTAGCCCACACTGCTTCCTGCTTGTGCCTGTGGCTTACGCCCGTTTACATGAATTTAACCCAGGGTGGCTTGAATAACCCAGGAATACCACAAGGGTGTTATTGTACACAGAACAGCAATACACTGGAGTACAAGGTGGTATAAATGCTTGACTCACGTGGCTTACTTCTCAGACAGCAGAGTGGCTTGCTGGCTTAGTAGAATATTTTCACACAGATTGACTGGCTTGGAATCTTGTGACAAACTAGCACAGCAAGGTAGAAGCTGGCTTAAGCCTAGGCTGACGTAGCTGGTGGTGGCTTTACTGGCTTGAATGGGACTCTCCTCACTGGCTTACTGTACAGAATTTGCAAAACCCGGGTCAACCCTCGTAGGTTTTAGCAAAATTAACAAGTAAGGCACTTAGCTGACCAGAGATACTGTAGATATGTAGACTCTTGATGTAGGAGCTGGTAACGTGGTCGGTCTGGAGGCTGTTTGCTTGCTTGAAGTCTATTCTATAACATCGTAATCGATAAAAATTACGCACACCGCTGCTCACCACTTGTCGCGTGGGTCTTGGGAGAGATATATAGGAGGTCAAAGATACTCCTTGTTGGATGGTTACGGTATATTTACAGTAAGTGAAGGAGAGTCCAGCCACCCGTCTGTCTCGCCTGTAGGTCTAACGTTAGTGAGGGAGAGTGCCTATGAGAGGCTGTGCACATGCGCTGAGCCTCTGACGTCAGCGGGTACCGTGACGCACACGCAAAGGGACCAGCTGTATAAAAGGAAAGATACACTACCAAGTGTATATATGATACTGACACGACAAAATCACCGCGCCGTAAGCCCGTTCCTCTTGTTGGTTAGTTCAATCTGACGCCCTCCGGCGCTCCGCTCCTCAGTCGAGCTCGGTATCACTGACCTCAGCTCAATTTCCCACTTGCTAAACACTGCAACAGCTTGCATTCAAATGCTCGTGCTTCAAATATTTAGATCACTAGAGCACATGATTATAATGTCATGTAGAAACTGAAACAGCAGTTTTTTAACTTTCCTGCTATGGAAAAGAGACCCATTTATATCAAATGTCTGTCAATCATATACACTGGTCAGCCATACATGACTTCCTGGCTTCCTGGGTCCGTTCATCTGTTACTAATCAAGTTGTTGACCAGGAAGCCAGACATGCCGTCTGGCCCTTTTCTAAGGGCCGGCCCCTTAAAGGGCAGAAGGGGCAGAAAGGGCTGATACCCCCTCTCTTGGAGAATTTTCTCCACAACTAGCATGATAAGAGACAACACAAGTGTCAGGGGCCCAAGACTGTTCAACTGCCTCCCAGTATACATAAAGGGGATTACCAATATACCCCTGGCTGTCTTCAAGAAGGCACTGACAAACACCTAAAGTCAGTACCTGACCAGCCGGGCTGTGGTTAGTACGTCGGTTTGCATGCAGCCAACAGCACAACCTGGCTGATCAGACCCTGATCCACCATGAGGCCTGGTCACAGACGCAGCGGGGCGTTACCCCGGAACCCTCTCCAGGTATACTCCAGTTATACAGGTGTTGAAGGAACGTTTACACTGGTGTTTTGAATGTGTGTACACATGCGTGGATGAATGTGTATACTGGTTTGAAATGCATGTTTGTGTGGCTTAAGTGTGTACATACATCTGGTGAGTTTACACGTGTGGTAGAGCGTGTGCACGAGTATGGTACGAGTGTGTACACGGTGTGCGTACACGGTGTTGGTAAGTAAGTGGAGATGCAGCATCAACACTGGCCACTACCATCGTTCTCCATTATCAAAATTCAGAGGTGAAATACAACTTGAAATGACCTGCCGAATGCTCCGGGAATTATTATGTTGGTGTTCACTCGGTATTAAAAACCAAGAATTTAGCTAAACTCTTACAAACTTTACCTAGATTTGACACATGAATTATTTCTAATTGAGCAGAGATTCACGTTCTTTGTGTGACTTTCGTTTAGTGTTAGAATCTTGTGTATTGTTGGAGATCATGTACATAGATGGAGACCATGTACATTGATGGAGAGGTGGACAGGAGGACAAATAAACAGAGGACAACGGACGGGTCGCCGGACAGTCGAGTGGATAGAGGATAAAACAGGCTGGCAAGTAGTTATACAATGGAATGGACGGGCAGAGGAGTGGACGAACAGGATAGTCGTGTTGTACGCTGACAAACGGACAGACGTTGAGGGCGAGGCAAGTGCAGCTCCAGATTGCACACTGCACCACACTGATGACAACCATGGTGGGAGAAAACCTTATAGGATCAGAGGCTAACTAGGCTTCTAATGTCATATTCCACCCCATAAGCTGTGTTACAGTAAGGCAGTGAGGTTTCGCTTCGTCAGAACTGGAGTTACTATTACAGTGGTACCTATACTTACGATCTTAATTCGTTCCAGACGGCTATTCAAGTGCCGATACCGAAGGAATTTGTTCCCATAAGAAATAATGAAAATTAGGTTAATCCATTTCAGACCCCCAAAAATACACTTACAAAAGACCTACAAAATACACTTACAAAAGCACCTACAAAAATACACTTACAAAAGCACCTACAAAAATACACTTACAAAAGCACCTACAAAAATATACTTACAAAGCACCTACAAAATACACTTACAAAAGCACCTACAAAATACACTTACAAAAGCACCTAGCAAAAATACATTACAAAGGCACCTACAAAAATACACTTACAAAAGCACCTACAAAAATACACTTACAAAAGCACCTCAAAAATACACTTACATAATTGTTCGAGTTGGGAGCTGCTCAGTGTAAAGGTACCACTGTACTTGAGCATTAGAGAGAGAAAGAGAGAGAGAAAGAGAGAGTAAGGAGAGAGAGAAGGGATGGATAGGGGGAGGTGAGAGAAAAAAGGAGACGTAGTGATACAAGAGGGAGGTCGAGGGCAGAATCACTATGAGTCGTGTATTAGTGGGAAAGGTAATGATATAACAAAACCTCAGCTGAATTATTTGAAAAAAGTTTAAAAACCCTGAAATAAATTGCCGGTAACAAAAGCTAAACAAATGAAGACGTATAAAAGCTACAAGAATGACAACATACTTATATGGAACAACAGATCGAATGCGAAATAAATGCAAGGATTGAATCCACAATGGGAGTCTGAAGGTGGTAGTGTGAGCTTATGAGAGAGAGACGTATATTTGATCCTGCTGACCAGACGCTGATTTGAGTGTGTATCAAATTAAGTCTCAGAGTCGTGGTGATACCTCTTGAGTGTCTGCACGATATCCTTCAGTACCTTAAAATGCATAAATAAAACAACACAGTTGACCTTGTCGACTCGAGGCCACTGGCCGCACCAGTGGAAGACACACAGGCGAGAATGTGTTCCACTGACCTTCATTCTAGCAAGACAGGCTTACAGTGATAGTACACGATAGGTAACAAAATTAGAAAGAAAGTTGACTGAAAAAAATGAAAGGCATAACATTCCTTATTACAGATAAACTATATGGCAATAACAGCAAGTGGTTGATCAGTGATCATGAATTAATGCACCGAAGGTAAAATGAAACATAACAAGTTACAACAGTGTATATACACTGAGAGATGCCTAGTAGCTGTTTCTATCCATCGTGAGTTTAATCTTAGCTAGATCAGAACACGGCAAGGGAACTTTTAATCCTAGCATATATGTTCAAAACAGCTCCACGAAATATACATGTCAGCAAAGCAAGAGATAGAGATAGATAGGTAGGTGCTGGTAACTGGAATGATAGGTTTTCAGAATAGAAAAAGTAAGACAATTCAAGATGTGCTTAGCACAGAACATAATAAGTGTGTACCCTAGTGTAGGATATGTGGACATAGGTATAGGAGGAATGTTTACACCGGCATTGAATGTGTGTACACCTGCGTGTGGCTCAAGTGTCCACACATTTGGAGCACAATTTAAGTCATCTACCAAATAAGAATTCTTTTTCAAGGATGTAAGACCACCAGAATCAGTTGTTGGGACATTACCAAGAATTAAATATAACCTAAACGTATAAGATTTTATTAAAAAAACAAACCTCTGGCAACAACACTGGTCGGAATTAGAATGCAACAAATTGTTTTCTGTACAACTGTATCACTAGGTTAAGGCATTGGCTTATGCCGGTGGGAGAATTGAACGTGCCTCGCATGGGTCAGTAGGCCTGCTGCAGTGTTCCTTCTTATGTTCTTAAAGCCACGACTGGGATTCTGGCCATCTTCTTCACACACCTCTGTCGGGTTTGGGAAACTGCACTTGAAACCTTACGAATCGGTAAGACAGAATTCACTCATGTATACCAAGAGAAGAAACAAACGGCACTGTTCTGTGAGAACCGCCAGGTCACTCTGTCAGTCCAACATATTAATAATAATAATAATAATAATAATAATAATAATAATAATACTAATAATAATAATAATAGTTTATTTAGACATGGTACAATGATACATAGGTAGACATGATACAATGATACATAGTTAGGTATAAATGAGGTGTACATTCCAAAAGCCCCTAATATGCTGTGCATTGCGGGCATTCTTAAGAATAATTAATAGTAGACTACATGGTAAAAAATTATGGTTGATAATTTATAAAATAAGTATAATTGTGTATCTAAGTTGTAAAATTTGAATATAAGTTGAACATAATAATTTATTAATTGTAGCAATGTAATTAATTGAGTGAGATAACAATTTAAAACAATTGGTTGCATTGCAATTACAGTTTATGTGGTCATTATAATGTAAATGTTATAGAAACAGTTAGCTTAGTATGTATTATTCATAACAGGTTTTTACATTTAAGTGATTAATCAGGTTTTTACATTTAAGTGATTATTCTACTTTGTTGGGAATGTTTGATATTGAGCATGTAGGTTTGGTTGAGATTTTTTAGCATCGTTTTGAATTGGAGTACAGGCAGGGTTTCTTTGGCTATGACAGGTAATGAATTCCAAATTTTCGTGCCTTTTATATGCATTGAGTTTTTACATAGTGTTAGATGGACTCGGGGAACATCGAGGAGTGATCTGTGTCTAGTGTTATGGTCATGTGTCCTGTTAAAATTGGTAAGGAGAAGTTTGAGTGGTGGGTTAGTATTTGCATAGAGTGTTCTATGTATGTAATAGGCACAGTAAAAAGTATGGATATCTTGTATGGTGAGTAAGTTTAGGTTTTTGAATATTGGTGAAGTATGTTGCCTGGAGTGAGAATTTGTTATCATTCTAACTGCTGCCTTTTGTTGTGTTATTAGTGGTCTGAGATGAGTTATTGATGTAGAGCCCCATGCGCAGATTCCATAGGTGAGGTAGGGGTAAATGAGTGAGTGATATAGGGTAAGGAGAGCTGGTTGTGGAACATAGTACCGTATCTTGGATAGTATTCCCACAGTCTTTGAGACTTTCTTGGAAATTTGTTGTATATGAGTCTGAAATTTGAGGCCACTGTCAAGATGGATTCCTAAGAATTTTCCCTCTGTGAGTTTTGTGATAGGGGACCCGTTTATCATTATGTTAAGTGGTACATTTGTTGCTCTGTTCCCAAACTGAATAAAATAGGTTTTATCAATATTGAGAGTAAGTTTGTTGGTCATCATCCAGGTAGATATTTTCTGCAATTCAGTATTTGCAGTGTTGGCTAGTGTGTCTGGGCTTGGGTGAGAGATAACGTATGTAGTGTCATCTGCAAATAGTATGGGTTTGAGTAGTTGAGATGCATTTGGTAGGTCGTTAATGTAAAGGAGAAAGAGAAGTGGGCCAAGAACACTTCCCTGTGGGACACCTACTGTAATAATTTGCGCGGTAGAGCTAGCTCCATTTGTGTACACATATTGGTTTCTGTTGCTAAGTTGAGGGAGTGTCCTCTTATACCATAGTGTGATAATTTTAGGTGTAACAGATCATGGTCAACTGTATCAAAAGCTTTACGTAAATCAATGAAGATTCCCACTGGGATTTCTTTTTTCTCGAGAGCGGTGTAGATTATTTCTAACATGTGTATAATGGCATCATTTGTATTTTTATTAGGCCTGAATCCAAATTGACAGTGGTTGAGTACGTTGTGGGGGTGACGTAGGAATATATTTGCCTATGAATTATTTTTTCAAAGATTTTGGAGAGAAGGGGTAAGTTAGATATCGGCCTGTAGTTATTCAGGTCTGTTTGATCTCCTCCCTTATGTATGGGGTGACCCTCGCTATTTTGAGTATTGATGGGAAGGTAGAGGATTCAATGGATTTGTTAAAGAGTGTTTCAATAATTGGTGAGAGAACTTGAGAAACTTTTTGTATATTAAAGGTGGTAAGTTATTTAGGTCACCTGTTTTTTTTAATGTGTTGATTATACGTGAAACTTCTATTGGGTTGGTCGGGGCTAGGAATAGTGTGTTCGGATAGGTGCCAGTGAGATAGTCGTTAGGTGGAGTGTTTGAACTTGGGATTTTGCTTTCCAGCTTTTTACCTATGGTGGAGAAGAAATCATTGAGTTTGTTTGCTGTTTCAATAGGTGGGAGTAGGGGTTCATCTGGTTTTGTTAGCTTGATTGATCTGTTTGTGGATATCTTTTTAGTTCCTAGAATTTCAGATAGGGTTTTCCAGGTCTTTTTTATATCACCTTTTAAGTTATGTAATCTGTTCTCACAGTACAATTTTTTTGACCTTCTTATCAGGCTCGTTAGGTTTGATGAGTAGGCTTCGCTACTGACATCTTCACCCTGTTACTCTGACTGACCTCCGCACTGAAGGTCCCATCTTTGATGGAGACTCTTTTTCTCTCTTTTTGAATTTTAAAGGGAAATTGTACTATTGCTTCAATTCTGATTTCTGTCTTACACTTTAACCTCTACCCTCGCTAACTAACCCCCCTAACACACTCCTACTCTCGCTCACTACCATCCATAACACACTCCTACCCTCGCTAACTACCACCCCTAACACACTCCTACCCTCGCTAACTACCCCCTCCCCTCGCTAACTACCACCCCTAACACACTCCTACCCTCGCTCATTACTACCCATTACACACCCCTACCCTCGCTCACTACCACCCATAACACACTCCTACCCTCGCTCATACCACCCCTAACACACCCCTACCCTCGCTAACTACCACCCCTAACACACTCCTACCCTCGCTCACTACCACTCCCACACCCCTACCCCGTAACTACCACCATAACACACCCCTGCCTCCAACTACCACCCCTAACACACCCCTACCCTCGCTAACTACCACCCCTAACACACCCCTACCCTCGCTAACTACCACCTATAACACCCCTACCCTCGCTAACTACCACCCCTAACACACCCCTACCCTCGCTCACTACCACCCCTAACACACCCCTACCCTTGCTAACTACAACCACTAACACACCCCTACCCTCGCTCACTACCAACCCTAACACACCCCAACCTTTGCTAACTACCACCCCTAACACACCTCTACCCTCGCTAACTACCACTATAACACACCCCTACCTCGCTAACTACCACCATAACAACCCCTACCTCCTATGCTCACCCCTAACACACCCCAACCTTTCTAACACCACCCCTAACACACCCTACCTCCTAACTACCACCCCTAACACACCCCTACCCTCGCTAACTACCACCCATAACACACCCCTACCCTCGCTAACTGCCACCCCTAACACACCCCTACCCTCGCTAACTACCACCCCTAACACACCCCTACCCTCGCTCACTACCACCCCCAACACACCCCTAGCCTCGCTCACTACCAACCCTAACACACCCCTACCCTCGCTAACTGCCACCCCTAACACACCCCTACCCTCGCTAACTACCACCCCTAACACACCCCTACCCTCGCTCACTACCACCCCAACACACCCC
>WNWK01028634.1:0-25184 GCA_009830355.1 Cherax destructor | reverse complement strand
AATTTTTTCCAAGTTTCCCTTAAGATGTGAGAGGAAGAAGATAAACAATGCTGGGGTAAAGGCAACAGTTTATTAGAACAAACACTACTAATTACATCTTTAGGTAAGCTTCTAAGGTGTTGTGAGTCCTTCAGTGTTTCACTCACCATTATCCTCTACCATCTTTCCTTAAGATTTACAAAGAGAAAAAGGAATAAAAAGGGAGATAAGATATGCTGTTGACCACCACACCCACACACACATTGGCAGGAAAACCAGTAAAAGAAATGATGGAATATTGACAACCAAATGCAAAGAGGCAGAGGAGAGGTTTGTCCCCAAGGAAATAGAAGTAATGGGAAGACCAGAACGAGGTCCTTGTTCACCCAGAGGTGTGGGGGCAAAAAGTAAGTGTAATAGAGAATGGAAAAAGTACAGAAGACAAAGGACCCAGGAAAATAAAGAGATTAGCCGAAGAGCCAGAAACGAATATGCACAGGTAAGAAGGGAGGCTCAGGGGGACAATATGAAAATGATATAGCATCAAAAGTCAAGTCTGACCCGAAGCTGTTGTATAGCCACATCAGGAGGAAAACAACAGTCAAGGACCAGGTAATCAGGCTGAGAAAGGAAGGTGGGGAGTTCACAATAAACGACCAAGAGGTATGTGGGAGACCAACATGAGATTTAAAGAAGTATTTACACAGGGACAGGTAGGACTCCCAGGAATTCAGAATAGGGAGGTATACCAACAAGTGCTGGATGAAATACACACAACCGAGGAGGAGTGAAGAAGCTGCTATGTGAACTCGATAATCAAGCGGTGGACCGGACCCATTTCTCCGTGGGTCCTAGAGGGGCAGAGATGTTGTGTGTGCATAACACAAATCTTCAACACATCCATTGAAACTGGGCAACTACCTGAGGCGTGGAAGATGGCAAATGTAGTCCCAATTTTTAAGAAAGGAGACAGACACGAGGCATTAAACTACAGACCTGTGTCACTGACGTGTATAGTATCAAAGTCATGGAGAAGATCATCAGAGGAGAGTGGTGGAGCACCTAGAAAGACACAAGCTTATAAACGACAACCAGCACGGTTTCGGGGAAGGAAAATCCTGTGTCACAAACCTACTGGAGTTTTATGATAAGGTAACAGAAGTAAGACAGAGAGAGAGGGTGGATGGACTGCATTTTTGGACTGCAGAAGGGTTCGAACAGTTCCTCACAAGAGGTTAATGCAAAAGCTAAAGGATCAGGCAAGTAACAGGAAAAACACTGCAATGGATCAGAGAATATCTGACAGGGAGGCAACAACGAGTCTGGTACGTGACGAGATGTCAGAGTGGGCACCGTGACGAGGAGTTCCACAGGGCAGTCTTGGACCTGTACTGTTTTTGGTATATGTGAATGACATAACGGAAAGGGATAGACTCCAGAAGTGTCCCTGTTTGCGAGATGATGTGAAGTTAATGGAAGAATAAAATCAGTCGAGGATCAGGCAGGTACAAAGGGCCTGGACAGGCTGCAAGCCTGGTCCAGTAACTGGCTCTTGAATAACCCCTGCCAAATGTAAAGTCATGAATATCGGGGAAGGGCAAAGAAGACCGCAGACAGAGTATAGTCTAGGTGGCCAAAGACTGCAAGCCTCACTAAAGAAAAAGATCTTGGGGTGATATAATACCGAGCACATCTCCTGGGGCACACATCAATCAGATAACTGCTGCAGCAGCGGCAGGGCTGGCAAACCTAAGAATAGCGTTCCAATACCTCACTAAGGAATCATTCAAGACTCTGTATCCATATACGTCAGGCCCATACTGGAGTATGGCAGCACCGGTTTGGAACCCACACCTGGTCAAGCACGTCAAGAAATTAGAGAAAGTGCAATTTGCAACAAGACTAGTCCCAGAGCTAAGGATTGTCCTGCGAAGAAGGTTAAGGAAATCGGCTGACGACACTAGAGGACAGGAGGGTTAGGGGAGACATGATAACGACATATAAAAATGAGGAATAGACAAGGTGGACAGAGACAAGATGTTCCAGAGAGGGACACAGAACAAGGGGTCATAATTGGAAGTTGAAGACTCCTATGAGTCAAAGGGATGTTAGGAAGTATTTTTCAGTCATAGAGTTGTCGGAAGTGGAATAGCTTAGAAAGCGACATAGGGGAGGCAGGAACCAAAATAGTTTTAAGACTAGGTTTGATAAAGCTCATGGAGCAGGGAGAGGAGGACCTAGTAGCAATCAGTGAAGAGGCGGGCCAGGAGCTATGACTCGACCCCTGCAACCACAAATAGTGAGTACAAATAGGTGAGTACACACACACCACACAAGGAAGGAAGTTGAAGAGAGGTTGTACCCAAGGGTAACAGAAACAACGAAAAAGCCAGGATGAGCCCATGGTTCACCCAAAGATGCAGGGAAGCCAAAACCAAGTGTGCCAGGGAATGGAAGAAGTATAGAAGGCAAAGGACCCAGGAAAATAAGGACAGCAGTCGTAGACCCAGAAACGAATATGCACAGGTAAGAAGGGAGGCCCAACGACAGTATGAGAATGACATAGCAGGGAAAGCCAAATCTGACCCGAAACTGTTGTACAGCCACATCAGGAGGAGAACAACAGTCAAGGACCAGGTGATCAGGCTGAGGAAGGAAGGAGGGGAGGTCACAAGAAATGACCACGAAGTGTGTGAGGAGCTCAACATGAGATTCAAAGAAGTGTTCACAGAGGAGGTAGAAGGCCCTCCAGAAAGGAGGAGAGGTACGGTACACTATCAGAGGGAACAGAGGCGCTATGTGTACCACTAACAACAATCTTCAACACATCTATCGAAACAGGGCGTCTACCTAAGGTATGGAAGACAGCAAATGTAGTCCCAATTTTTTAAAAAGGAGACAGACACGAAGCACTAAACTACAGACCAGTTTCACTGACATGTATAGTATGCAAGGTCATGGATAAGATTATCAGGAGAAGACTGGTGGAGCACCTAGAAAGGAACGAGCTTATCAACGACAGCCAGCATGGTTTCAGGGATGGAAAAATCCTGCGTCACAAACCTACTGGAGTTCTATGACAGGGTGACGGCAGTAAGACAAGAGAGAGAGGGGTGGGTAGATTGCATTTTCTTGGATTTGAAGAAGGCGTTTAACACAGTTCCACACAAGAGATTAGTGCAAAAGCTGGAGGACCAGGCATGAATAAGAGGGAAGGCTCTGCAATGGATCAGGGAATACCTGTCAGGAAGACAACAGCGAGTGATGGTACGTGGCGAGGTGTCAGAGTGGGCACCT
Organism: Cherax destructor; assembly: GCA_009830355.1. Lineage (NCBI taxonomy): Eukaryota > Metazoa > Arthropoda > Malacostraca > Decapoda > Parastacidae > Cherax > Cherax destructor. The sequence continues at coordinate 21,908 of WNWK01028634.1, read as the reverse complement.
GTAACGAGCGGGGTGCCACAGGGAACAGTCCTAGGACAGATGCTCTTTCTGGTATTTGTGAACAACATGACGGAAGGAATAGACTCCGAAGTGTCCCTGTTTGCAGATGATGTGAAGTTGATGAGAAGAATTCAATCGGACGAGGACCAGGCAGAACTACAGAGGGATCTGGACAGGCTGCAAGCCTGGTCCAGCGATTGGCTCCTGGAGTTCAACCCCACCAAGTGCAAAGTCATGAAGATTGGGGAAGAAGACCGCAGACGGAGTACAGTCTAGGGGGCCACAGACTACAAACCTCACTCAAGGAAAAAGATCTTGGGGTGAGTATAACACCAGGCACATCTCCTGAGGCGCACATCAACCAAATAACTGCTGCAGCATACGGGTGCCTGGCAAACCTAAGAACAGCATTCCGACATCTCAATAAGGAATCGTTCAGGACCCTGTACACTGTGTACGTTAGGCCCATATTGGTGTATGCAGCACCAGTTTGGAACCCACACCTAGCCAAGCACGTAAAGAAACTAGAGAAAGTGCAAAGGTTTGCAACAAGACTAGTCCAGGAGCTAAGGGGTATGTCCTACGAGGAGAGGTTAAGGGAAATCGACCTGACGACACTGGAGAACAGGAGAGATAGGGAGGACATGATAACGACATATAAAATACTGAGAAGAATTGACAAGGTGGACAGGGACAGAATATTCCAGAGATGGGACACAGTAACAAGGGGACACAGTTAGAAGTTGAAGACTCAGATGAATCACAGGGATGTTAGGAAGTATTTCTTCAGTCACAGAGTGGTCAGGAAGTAGAATAGTTTGGGAAGCGATGTAGTGGAGGCAGGATCCATTCATAGCTTTAAGAAGAGGTATGATAAAGCTCATGGCGCATGGAGAGTGACCCAGTAGCAGCCAGTGAAGAGGCGGGGCCAGGAGCTATGACTCGACCACTGCAACCACAACAAGGTGAGTACAACTAGGTGAGTACACACACACACACACACACACACACACACACACACACACACACCAGTCCATTGATAATGAACAAAACTTCCTCCTTCCATCTCTCCCTCCATCCCACCATCCCTCCTTTCTTCCCTCCATTACTCCTTCCCTTCCTCCCTTCCTCCACCACTCTTCCTATAGAGTGGTATCTTCTAAGTTTTCTAAGTCACAATACAACTCTCCCTCACACTTCCTTTCTTTAAGTAATTCAGTTTCATTATTTACTTCTCTTAAGGTACTTAAGGTACATTTGTACCTTATTTGTATCATTAAGTAAATAATGAAACTGATTGTCACAGGAATAAGGTACAAATGTACCTTATTTGTGTCATCAAATGTATCTTAGAATTCTTATGCATTGTGAAGTAACTTTATTGTAAAACTATTTCGCCCACAATACTAAAGTTAAGCATAGTAACACTAGATACCTTGATATACATAGTAACACTAGATACCTTGATATACATAGTAACACTAGATACCTTGATATACATAGTAACACTAGATACCTTGATATACATAGTAACACTAGATACCTTGATATCACACCATAAATGCATAGATCAAACTCATGTATATAGTAAAACCATAAATGCATAGATCACATGCATACAAACAAGCACATATACATACTTAAAATTTAAATTATGAAATTAAATACTATGGCATATAAATAGAAGGATAAAATTTAAAATAATTGGCCTCTCCATGGTGGTGTAACCGGACGTGAAGTTCTTCTCTTCTGGCTGGACTATGGTACGAGTCTACCCGGGTGGATGTATTTACACAGCACAGATTTCTGTGGTCCTCCTCTGTAATTACATCTGTCTGTATATAATGATGTTAAAACACTTGTTCTAATATCATATATGGGTAATGCTCCATGGGGAGGCTACATTTGAAGAGTTAAGTTCCTCTCTGAGGAAATGCTGTGTTTGGGGTTCACACCTCTCAACGTCCCCCTCAAATGTACTATAACAGTTTCGTTTGTTCTTTTATGATACGAAACTATTTTGTTAGCTGAGTGAGTGTGTGAGTGTAAAGCACATTATTACACATTGTTAATGAATGTTGAGTGTGTGTGGGGAGTATAGAGCACATTAACACAGTGTCAAAGATCTACATTGATCGACCAAGTCGATCAATGTAGATCGAAACATCGTTCCGTTAAAAGGCTGTCCTGCAAAGAATGTGTTATCTTCACCTTTTTTAAATATCACGCAGCATCAACTTGGTAATTTAATATAGCAAAGGAAGTGTTGTGAGTAATTATCATAGTCACAGCGAAGACAGCACAATATTACTGAGAAATGACGTATTGTCCTTAACACAATTATTATTTACCTGTTCAACATTCATTTCTCTGTATCACTGAGATCATCAACTACAAGACCAGTTAGAAATAACTGATCTTTATAACTTTAATATGTTAAGCTTGTGGTTTATAAAAGTCTTGTCTTTATGTTTACTTACGTAGCTGCAGTTACTTGTCCCAACAAACATTCTCAACAAGTCAAAGATACGAAATGGAATTATTGAAAACAATTTGTACATTATTCCTCTGCTAGAAATTACAAAATTTGATCCTAACATCTAAAACTTGTTTAAAAAATGGTAAATAAATTGTTTATTTACATTTATACTATACATTTTCAACTGCTGAAAGAAGACTAAAGATCACACAGTGAAGTTTTATTACATATCATTGAAAAGTTAGAGAAGATGATTTATGTCTAAAACAGAGTTGTTTATAGTCAGGGTCGCTACTTCACCTGTAATTAACCTTCCGTATTCACCTGTAATTAGTCTTATGCACACCCCTGTAGTTTATCCAACACCTTCACCTGTAATCCGCCCTTACATACGGTGGTGTGGGTGACTAAGCTAATTTCATTCTTATCCCCGTTCACTTGTTCGCGGTGACAGTAATATATATACTGCTTGTAGAGGCTAGTACACCAAACGGGGATAAGAATGAAATTAGCTTAGAGGCACCCACACCACCGTATGTCCTCGGACCAAGAGTAACACACCTAGCTTGGCTGGGTGCTTGGTTCTTGTAGGATTGTGTGGTCCTGTGGGCTAAGGCATCATGTGATTTTCACTCACCACAAGGTGCTTAATTTATATACATGCGGAACAGCGCTTTCGTGACTTCTCACATTATCAAGGAACTATAAAAACAAAAGGTTAGCAGGAAGGCATATAAGGACGAGACTACACCTCGCTGCCACCCCACAACAACACTTGACTTTTTATGATGATGTAGGTAGGTAGTCAGTGACCCGTGTAACACAGCTTATATTCTACCCAAGAATTTGTCTAATGTACCTTAAATTCTTCCCAAATTTTATTAATTATAATTGAATCCAAATTATATAAACCAAAAGAAATATTCATATTATTTTCAAAACTACTTTTTCATGAAACATGATTCTATTATATTCCTGTCTACCATTGATATAACTTTCTCAGCCTTTTTAAAATCAATTAGATGGTTAAAATCTCTCACATGAATAAACTGAGCATTAGAGTCTTGTCACCTTGAAATGCTATATTTATGTTGTTTTAACCTAAGTTCAAGACTTTTACCAGTTTTACCGTAATAAACTTTATCACATATTTGACAAGGGAAATTTTTTTATAAAAAGTTTTTTTTTTACTGTATCAAGATTTTTAAATACAACTTTGATATTAAAATTCTTAAGTAGAGAAGGTATATCAACCAAGTTTTCAAGGTAAGGGAGAACCAACATATTTTTAATTGAATAAGGTTGGTTGTCCCTTTTTGGATTGTAAAAAGTATTTCTAGATATTTTAAATGATTTATCAATTACGTGTCTTGGGTGTTTTACATCATTAGTTATTTCATAAATTTTGGAGATTTCTTCATCTATGAACTCTGGACTACAAATACGTAAAACTCTCAAAAACATTGATGAGAATACCGACAGTTTAACTCTATCTTGATGTGAAGAATAATAGTGTACATAGGAACAGTTATTTGTTGGTTTTCTGTAAAATTTAAATTTAAAATCATTGTTACCCTTAATAATTAAAACATCCAGGAAAGGCAATGAGTTATTTACTTCGAACTCAACAGTAAAATTTACAGAACGAGCTAAGCTATTTAAGTTAACAAGGAAGTGGTTTATGTCTACATTCTTAGACATAAGACAAAATATCATCAACATATCTATACCACTTAACTTTATTAGGAAGGATTGTGTTAAGCAATCTTGTTTTAAAAAATTCCATGAATAAATTACTAACAACATGTGAGAGAGGATTTCCCATTGCCCTACCAAACTTCTGAGTGTAAAAGTCATCATTAAATACAAATTTAAGTTTAATGATAGTAGGAACTGGTAATGGTAAATCGTAAATAACAAGTTCTTCAGATAAGAAACTTAGTAAATCATCAACTGGAACTTTTGCAAACAAGGAAGTAACATCAAAACTAACAATGTTGAAATCATTTGAATTTGAATTTGAATGTAAGTCATTCAAGGTGCTTAATTTATCCACTAAATCTATGTTGTTTTTAACATTAAAATTAATTTTTTTTCCAACAATTGGGCTCAAAATATCAAAAAGCCATTAGGATAAGTTATAAGAAACTGTATCTATAGAGCTAATAATTGGTCTAACTGAATTACCTGGTTTGTGCGTTTTTATTAATCCATACATATAGGTTAAAGATGGATTAGTGGAAGTAAATTTTTTAATTAATTCATCTTTGCCTTTCAGTAGATGATTTATTGTTTTATTGAAATTGGTGTTAACAGTTTCTAGCGGATTCCTTCTAAGTTTAAAATAGGTTTCAGTACAATCTAGGAGATTATTCATTTTATCTTGGTAATCAGTTTCTTTCAAAATTACTATTGCATTTATTTAATCTGCTTTAGTAGGATGCATTTTTTTATTATTAATAAGTGTATCATAAGACTTAAGGAATATTTGAAGGCAAGTGTTAATATTTTATTTTAACATAAAGTTATATACCATCCCCTTACTAATATTAACTTTATCAGAGGATAAATCAGAAGATTTTTCTAAGTTACAAAAAGCTTTAGCAATGTCATCATTATTAAGTTGTTTTGAAGTTGCAAAACTTAGACCCAAACTTAGAGCAGCAGTTGTATTTTTATGTAATATTTTATCTGATAAGTTAATTACAAAATCGTTATTAGCAGCTTTGTCCTGTCACTGTTTTCAATTATAATGTCGAATTTTGTTTGTAGTTTGTTTTTGAGTTCATTATAAATTCTTCAGAGTTTATTATAGCAATGATTCAACATAATATGTTTCCATTCTGATGGAGAAAATATTCCTTTAATCAAGCCATTCCATCAGAATGGAAACATATTATGTTGGATCATTGCTAAAATAAACTCAGAAGAATTTGTAATGAACTCAAAAACAAACTACAAAGAAAATTCGACATTTTAATTGAAAACAGTGACAGGACAAAGCTGTTAATAACAATTTTGTAATTAACTTATCATAAAATATTAACCTTTTGTTTTTATAGTTCGTTGATAATGTGAAAAGTCGCAAAAACGCTTGAAATGTCGCTATTTTTTTCACTGTAGTTGTTCTGCATATTATATATATATATATATATATATATATATATATATATATATATATATATATATATATATATATATATTTATATATATATTTATATATATATATATATATATATATATATATATATATATATATATATATATATATATATTACATAATATGGTACAAAAGATTTGAGAGATACATTGTTGATATAAAGATGGCATATACAGTACACGAGGTGAGAGATACATGTCTAGTACATATTGTTACATCTTTGTCACTGATTATAATGCGAAAATCTCATCCAGCTCTTCCGAGCTGGGGCGCGTGCCCAGAATACAGCATGCATTACCCCTCTGAACAGCAGCGCTGAGTCGCTGGAACAGAAAACTAGCTGCCCTGGGATCCCTAGTTACCCTGTTGAGTCTTTTGCCCAGCTCCTTGAGGAACTTAGATGCACTCTTTCCCCATGAGCCAAGGGTCTCTGAGCCTATGGGAACAAACATATAATGATGGGCAAGTTCTCCATATTTTCTCGACTTCTGGGACTCCCTGAAGGTGGCAGCAGCCCCTCCTTCCTCCCTGGTGTACTGGAGATAGGTATCAGCGAAGGTAGATGACATGTGTAGTCCCACACCACCTGCTTGCCGTCTGTCCAGGCTTGAAGGGTGATACCATCTGGACGCTTTGGTTGCCATCAGATCTGCATAGTTGGGGTGGTTCCCTTACTGCTGGGCATCCGGCTGTTGTGAGGCTCCTCTGATAATGTTATTAACCTCTTCATGTCTTGCAATCTTTCCCTATATATATATATATATATATATATATATATATATATATATATATATATATATATATATATATATATATATATATATATATATGTCGTGCCGATTAGGTAAAACTTGGATTTTGGCTTAAATAGCAACGCTCACCTTGCCATATAAGACAAGTGAAAATTTGTGTATGCAATAATTTCGCCAAAATCATTCTGAACATAACGAAAAAATATATTTCATTGTGTTTGTTTATTATTAAATTAATGTTAACGTATCTAAAATATATTTTGTTGGGTTAGGCTAAATTAAATTGCGCTTGTTGTAATAAGGTTAGGTAGGTTTTCAAAGTTTCTCTTGGTACAAAATTATAAATTTTTTCATTAACATAAATGAAAAAATATATCTTTAAACGTATAAAAGAAAATTTTAGAAAGGACTTAATTTTAGATGAGTTCTTGCTAATTGACCAGTTTTACCTAATCGGCACGACATATATATATATATATATATATATATATATATATATATATATATATATATATATATATATATATATATAGTGCCGATGGTAAAACTTCGATTTAGCTTAAATAGCAACGTCACCTTGCCATATAAGACAAGTGAAAATTTGTGTATGCAATAATTTCGCCAAAATCATTCTGAACATAACGAAAAAATATAGTTCATTGTGTTTGTTTATTATTAAATTAATGTTAACGTATCTAAAATATATTTAGTTGGGTTAGGCTAAATTAAATTGCGATTGTTGTAATAAGGTTAGGTAGGTTTTCAAAGTTTCTTTGGTACAAAATTATAAATTCTTACATTAACATAAATGAAAAAATATATCTTTAAACGTATAAGAAATTTTTAGAAGGACTTAATTTTTAAATGAGTTCTTGCTAATTGACCAGTTTTACCTAATCGGCACGACATATATATATATATATATATATATATATATATATATTTTGTCGTGCCGATTAGGAAAAGTAGCAAGAACTCATCTAAAATTAAGTCCTTTCTAAAATTTTCCTTATACGTTTAAAGAATATTTTCATTTATGTTAAGTAAAATTTATGTACAGAAAACTTTGAAAACCTACTAACCCATTACAACAAGCCTATTTAGCCTAACAACAAATATATTTAGATACGTTAACATTAATTTAATAATAAAGAAACACAATGAAAGTTATGTTCAGAATGATTTAGGCAGATAATGCATCAAAATTTTCACTTGTCTTATATGGCAAGCGTAGTATTTAAGCCAAAATCGCAAGTTTACCTAATCGGCACGACATATATATATATATATATTATATATAAATATATATATATATATATATATATATATAGAAGTGGATAAAAGGCTTAAGGAAGAAATTATATATATATATATATATATATATATATATATATATATATATATATATATATATATATATATATATATATATATATATATATATATATATAATATTCACATCAGCCGTTTCCCACCAAGGAGGGTGGCGAAAAATTTTCACCATTATTCACTCCATCACTGTTTTGCCAGAGGCGCGCTTACACTACAGTTATAAAACTGCAACATTAACACTCCTCCTTCAGAGTGCAAACACTGTACTTCCCATCTCAAGTTTCCCATCTCCGGTTCCTCTGACTCCCTTCATAAATGTTACCTTTCTCATATTCCAACAGCATGTCAAGTCCTAAAAACTATTTGTCTTCATTCGCTCACAAAACCTCCTTTCCTAAGCCGACCCCTACCACGCCTTCCCTCCACTACAGATTTATACACTCTCGAAGTCATTCTATTTTGTTAAATTTTCTCTACATGTCTGAACCACCTCAACAACCCCTCCTCAGCCCTCTGGATAATAGTTTTGGTAATCCGCACCTCCTCCTAATTTCCAAACTACGAATTCTCTGCATTATATTCACACCACACATTGTCCTAAGACATGCCATTTCCACTGCCTCCAGCCTTCTCCTTGTTGCGACATTCACCACCCATGCTTCACACCCCTTTATGAGCATTAATATAACTATACTCTCATACATTCCCCTCTTTGTTTCCATGGACAAAGTTCTTTGTCTTCACGGACTCCTCAGTGCACCACTCACCTTTTTCTTCTTGTCATTCGTATGATTCACCTCATCCTTCATAGACCCATCTGCTGACAGTCCACTCCTAAATATCTGAATACATTCACCTCCTCCGTACTTTCTCCTTCCAATCTGATATCCAAACTTTCGTTACCTATTTTTTTTGTTACTCTCATCACCTTACTCTTTCCTATATTCACTTTTAATTTCATTCTTTTACATACCCTACCAAACTCATCCACCAGCCTCTGCAACTTCTCTTCAGAACCTCCCAAAAGCACAGTGTCATCAGCAAAGAGCAACTGTGACAACTCCCACTTTGTGTTAGATTCTTTATCTTTTAACCCAACACCAATTGCCAACATTCTCTTATCTTACAACCCCATCTATAAATATATTGAACTACCATGGTGACATCACACATCCTTCTCTACTTTTACTGGGAAATAATCTCCCTTTCTCCTACATACTCTAACCTGAGCCTCACTATCCTCGTAAAAACTCTTCACTGCTTTCATTAATCTACCTCCTTTTACATACATTTGCAACATCTGCCATATTTCTCCCCTATCCACGTTGTCATACGCTTTTTCCAAATCCATAAATGCCACAATAAACCTCTTTACCCTTATCTAAATACTGTTCACCTATATGTTTCACTGCAAACACTTGGTCTACACGCCTCCCCCTACCTTTCCTAAAGCCTCCTTGTTCATCTGCTATCCTACTCTCCGTCTTACTCTTATTTTTTTCAATAATAATTCTACCATACACTTTACCAGGTATACTCAACAGACTTATTTCCCTATAATTTTTGCACTCTCTTTTGTTCCCTTAGCCTTTATACAAAGGAACTATGCATGCTCTCTGCCAATCCCTAGGTACCTTACCCTCTTCCATACATTTATTAAACAAAAGCACCAACCACTCCAAAACTATATCCCCACCTGCTTTTAACAATTTTATCATTATTCCATCAATCCCAGCTGCCTTAGCCATTTTCATTCTACCCACTCCCTCACGAACTTTCCCCACACTCACAACTGGCTCTTCCACACTCCTACAAATGTTATTCCTCCTTGCCCTATACACGAAATCACAGCTTCCCTGTTTCATCAACATTTAACAATTCCTCAAAATATTCCCTCCGTCTTCACGATACATCTAACTCTCCATTTAATAACTCTCCTCTCCTATTTTTAACTAGCAAATCCATTCGTTCCCTAGGCTTCCTCAACTTATTAATCTCACTCCAAAACTTATTCTTATTTTCAACAAAAATTGTTGATATCTCACCCACTCTCTCATTTGCCCTCATTTGCCCGCAATGCACAGCATATTAGGGGCTTCTGGCATGTACATCTCATTTATACCTATGTATCATTGTATCATGTCTACCTATGTATCATTGTACCATGTCTAAATAAACTATTAATATTTTTCTTCTTATTATTATTATTATTATTATTATTATTATTATTATTATTATTATTATTATTATTATTATTATTATTATTACATTGCTTCACCACTTTTTTAACCTCTCTTTTTCTCTCCATATAATCTTCCCTCCTTGCATCACTTCTACTTTGTAAAAACCTCTCATATGCTAACTTTTTCTCTCTTACTACTCGATTTACATCATCATTCCACCAACCGCTCTTCTTCCCTCCCGCTTCCCCTTTCCTGTAACCACAAACTTCTGCTGAACACTCTCACACTACATTCTTAAACTTACCCACATACATCATCAACCTTATTGCCTATACACTCACTAGACCATCTATCATCCAACAGTTGTTTACATCTTACCGTAACTGCCTCCTCAATAGTTTATATATATGCTTGTTCAATATATATATATATATATATATATATATATATATATATATATATATATATATATATATATGTCGCGATTAGGTAGTTAGTTAGTTCAGACTCACAGGTAAGGACCCACTAGGGGCGAGGGGGAAAACTTGCGATTTTGGCTTAAATAGCAACGCTCACCTTGCCATATCCGACAAGTGAAAATTTGTGTATGCAATAATTTCGCCAAAATCATTCTGAACATAACGAAAAAAATATATTTCATTGTGTTTGTTTATTATTAAATTAATGTTAAAGTATCTAAAATATATTAGTTGGTTAAGGCTAAATTAAATTGCGCTTGTTGTAATAAGGTTAGGTAGGTTTTCAAAGTTTCTCTTGGTACAAAATTATAAATTCCTACATTAACATAAATGAAATTTTTTTTATCTTTAAACGTATAAGAGAAAATTTTAGAAAGGACTTAATTTTAGATGAGTTCTTGCTAATTGACCAGTTTTACCTAATCGGAGACATATATATATATATATATATATATATATATATACACATTGAGATATATACATCTGTGTATGTGTAAATATGCATATATATATATATATATATATATATATATATATATATATATATATATATATATATATATATATATATATATATATATATATATATTCTAAACTTAGAAAGAATCCTTAGAAACTGTTAACAGCAATTTCAATAAAACAATAAAACATCTATTGAAGGGCAAAGATGAATTAATTAAAAAATTTACTTCCACTAATCCATCTTTACCTTATATGTATGGATTAATAAAAACACACAAACCTGGTAATCCTGTTAGACCAATTATTAGCTCCATTGGTTCAGTTTCTTATAAACTTTTTAAATGGCTTGTTGATATTTTGAGCCCAATTGTTGGAAAAATTTCTAATTTTAATGTTAAAAACAACTTAGATTTAGTTGATAAATTAAGCACCTTGACTGATTTAAATGATTTCAATATGGTTAGTTTTGATGTTACTTCCTTGTTTACAAAAGTTCCAGTTGATGATTTACTAAGTTTCTTATCTGAAGAACTGGTTAATTACGATTTACCATTGCCAGTTCCTACTATCATTAAACTTATTAAACTTTGCATTGTTGATGCAAAATTTGTATTTAATGATGAGTTTTACACTCAGAAGTTTGGTATGGCAATGGGAAATCCTCTTTCACCTGTTCTTAGTAATTTATATATGGAATTTTTCGAAACAAGATTGCTTAAGACAATCCTTCCCAATAGAGCTAAGTGGTATAGATATGTTGATGATATTTTGTGCCTTATGCCTAAGAATGTAGACATAAACCATTTCCTTGTGCAATTAAATGGCTTAGCTCATTCTATAAATTTTACTGTTGAATTCGAAGTAAATAACTCATTGCCCTTCCTAGATGTTTTTATTATTAAGGGTAACATTGATTTTAAATTTAAAATTTACAGAAAACCTACAAATAATTGTTCCTATGTACACTATTATTCTTCACATCAAGATAGAGTTAAAGTGTCGGTTTTCTCTTCAATGTTTTTGAGAGCTTTACGTATTTGTAGTCCAGAGTTCATAGATGAAGAAATCTCTAAAATTTATGAAATAGCTAATGATTTAAAATACCCAAGAAACGTAATTGATAAATCTTTTAAAATAGCTAGAAATACTTTTTACAATCCAAAAAGGGACAACCAACCCTATTCAACCAAAAATATGTTGGTTCTCCCTTACCATGAAAACTTCGTTGATATACCTTCCTTTTTTAAGAATTTTAATATTAAAGTGGTATTTAAAAATCTTGATACAGTAAAAAGACTTTTGATAAAAAATTCACCCCAAAATGCTGACGGATGTGTCTATAAGATTCCCTGTAAAATATGCGATAAAGTTTATTATGGTCAAACTGGTAAAAGTCTTGAACTAAGATTAAAACAACATAAATATAGCATTAGAACTGGACAAGATTCTAATGCTCTATTTATTCATGTGAGAGACTTTAACCATCCAATTGATTTTCAAAATGCTGAGAAAGTTGTATCAAGCAAGTCCATGGTTGAAAGGAATATAATAGAATCATGTTTCATAAAAAGTAGTTTTGAAAATAATCTGAATATTTCTTTTGGTTTATATAAATTGGATTCATTGATAATTAATAAAATTTGGGAAGAATTTAATGATAAATTGGACTAATCTTAATTCTTGGGAAGAGTTTCAGGTCCTTTCTTATGTTCCTCTTCACAGAGTCGTGCGATGTTACGCTCCTGTGAGGTGTTGTCTTTGTTAGTGTGATGTGACTGTGAGGTGTAGTCTTGCCCCTTTAAAAGCCTGCTTGTCATGTTTCCTTTTATAGTTCCTTGATAATGTGAGTAGTCACGAAAGCACTTGGAATTCCTCTATTTTTCATAGTGGTTGTCTTGCTATATATATATATATATATATATATATATATATATATATATATATATATATATATATATATATATATATATATATATATATATTATAATCAAAACTTAAAGCTAAACCCACATCAGCAAAATAAAAATGAGCACCGAAAACCACAAGTGCAGTTACACAGAAGAACAATACAGAGACACATAACAAAGACATTCAGTCAGGCAAGAACAGTACAGTAACTTACTAAAAAGTACAGTAAGAGACAAGAATAGTAACGGAATATAATGAAACAATACAATAACACATAAGTATAATAACTTTAAAAATGATGTTACATAAGACAATACAGTAAAATGACAAACTTGTACAGAAATACATTAAAACAATACATTAAATCCGAGAGTAATACAACACACGAGAACTGTACCGTAAAACACAAGAACAATACAGTAACATAGCACAGAACAGCAACACTCAAGTATCGTACATCAACATACAATAACAATAGAGTAAAACACTGGAACATAAGGTTAACATACTAGTAAATAAAAGATCAGTGAACAAGACATTAAGTAGACCTACCAGCCAAGTTATTAGATGGTCACTGAAATTCCTTTTGTCAGGAGGTCGAGTCTCGCAGCTTGAAGATTTTATTTTCTTCACACAGAGTTTTATTGTTTTATTTGTGTGTGTGAGTGTCTGGTTAGGAATGTTTTCTCATAATATTGATGTCAGAGAAGACATCTGATGTCCCAGAACACCAGTACTGTACAGTAAAACAGAACACCAGTACTGTACAGTAAAACAGAACACCAGTACTGTACAGTAACACAGAACACCAGTACTGTACAGTAACACAGAACACCAGTACTGTACAGTAACACAGAACACCAGTACTGTACAGTAACACAGAACACCAGTACTGTACAGTAACACAGAACACCAGTACTGTACAGTAACACAGAACACCAGTACTGTACAGTAACACAGAACACCAGTACTCTACAGTAACACAGAACACCAGTACTCTACAGTAACACAGAACACCAGTACTCTACAGTAACACATAACACCAGTACTCTACAGTAACACAGAACACCAGTACTCTACAGTAACACAGAACACCAGTACTCTACAGTAACACAGAACACCAGTACTCTACAGTAACACAGAACACCAGTACTCTACAGTAACACAGAACACCAGTACTCTACAGTAACACAGAACACCAGTACTGTACAGTAACACAGCATACCAGTACAATAACACAGAAGACCAGTACAGTAACACAGAAGACGAGTACACTAACACAGAAGAACAGTACATTAACAAAAATGACCAGTACAGCACAGTAACACAGAATACCAGTACAGTAACACAGAAGAACAGTACAGTAACACAGAAGACCAGTACAGTAACACAGAAGAACAGTACATTAACAAAAATGACCAGTACAGCACAGTAACACAGAAGAACAGTACAGTAACTCAGAACACTTGTATAACACAAATTCTAACCACACAACAGAGCGAGAAACTAATGTGAAGTACATGGGAGTGATAATGTCAGAGAATCCCACAAAGTACCTGGTTCTTCATTGTTGTCTTTCTTCTGATGTGGATGGCAGGTAATTTTGTGTCAGCCTTGGCTTTTGCTGCTATGTCATTTTAAATACAGTTAAACATAGTAACATTAACACTTATGTCTTCCACTCACACATACACATCGATGGTAAATGTTGATTAAGAATATTTTTAAGACACTGACAGTGAGAGAAGTAAAGATGTGAAGAAGAGACAAGAGATACACTTGTGAACAAGACTTAGAAGACATTACTGATAATTATCCTATGAAGGATAAAAAGCAGCCAGAAGAAATAAATAAATCTCTATGTGTCTACTTCAGTTTTCTTTACTTCACTTTACCACAGTTATCATCTACTTAAAGGTTACCAAAGTTAATGTCTACTGGAATAAAGTTTTCAAATAGAGGAACAATTTGCTTAGTTGGTTCATTTAAACTAAAGTAATGAAGCTGTTAAAAAATAGGTTATAGAGTTGTATATAAGTGAGACGAGTTGTGCATGAGTAGGACCTGCCTAGCCTGGGTTATTAGTGATGAGAATATCATCAAATATTTCAGGAAACTTCAGCAGTAAAGGGAAATAACGAATCAAGACATGTTACGTGTTAAATCATGCTGTAACATGGGTAACACTACAGCAAAGGACAATAAGGATACATAACATGTCACAACATGTTAAAACATGTAATAATGTTGGTAGAATTACTGACAATATGTTAGGTGAAAGGAAACAAGTGCAAATAATGTGACATTTTATTGTGGCAACGTTTCTCTCTCCAGGAGCTTTGTCAAGCTGTTACAAACAATACATGGACACAGAGAGGTATATATAGGAACAGAGTGAGGTGTAAAGCATAATGTTACAGCAACTACATAAGAACATAAGAACATAAGAAAGGAGGAACACTGCAGCAGGCCTGTTGGCCCATTCTAGGCAGGTCCTTCACATTCCATCCCACTAACAGAATATTTGTTCAACCTAATTTTCAATGCTACCCAAGAAATAAGCTTTGATAATTTTATTTACTCATGTGCAATTCCCACTCAAATCCAACCCCTTTCACTCATGAATTTATCCAACCTAAATTTAAAACTACCCAAGGTCCTTGCTTCAATAACCCTACTAGGCACACTGTTCCACTCATCAACTACCCTATTTCCAAACCAATACTTTCCTATATCCTTTCTAAATCTAAACTTATCTAACTTGAATCCATTATTGCGGGTTCTCTCTGGAGAGATACCCTCAAGACCTTATTTATATCCCCTTTGTTAATACCCATTTTCCACTTGTATACCTCGATCATGTCTCCCTCATTCTACGTCTTACAAGTGAATGTAATTTAAGGGTCTTCAATCTTTCTTCGTAAGGAAGATTTCTAATGCTATGTATTAATTTAGTCATTCTACGCTGAATGTTTTCTAACGAATTTATGTCCATTCTGTAATATGGAGACCAGAACTGAGCTGCGTAATCTAGGTGAGGCCTTACTAATGATGTATAAAGCTGTAATATAACCTCTGGACTTCTGTTGCTAACACTTCTTGATATAAATCCCAGTAATCTATTTGCCTTATTACGTACGCTTAGGCATTGCTGTCTTGGTTTAAGGTTGCTGCTTACCATCACCCCCAAGTCCTTCTCGCAATCTGTATGGCTAAGTTCTACGTTATTTAACTTATAAGTGCTTGGGTTATGGACACTCCCGAGCTTCAGAACCTTGCATTTATCTACATTGAACTGCATCTGCCACTTTTCTGACCAAGTAGTACTTGTGGTGGTAGTAGTAGTAGCAGCAACTTTGTGATGCGGGTTTATTGCTTTGAGGATAATTGTTGCTAATACTTCAGAGATGACGAAGCTGTCCAGCTGGTCCAGTGACTTACACTCTGACCTGGAGTTTTAAGACTCACTTGCCGCTAGTTCAAGCCCCACCCGTACTGAGGTTTGCTTGCAATCGTGTCACTACGACTATGAGAATGATACCTCATAGGTTAGTCCGTATAGGTGGAAATTTAATATTTTACTGAAATTGTTTAAAATAAACTTGGAATCCTGGGAATGAGATCAATTATTGAATAATGATTTTTCTGATCCACTTAAGACTTTCAGTGTTGTGGAATTTATTAAAAGAAAGTTTAACCTTCACTTTAAACTGTGTAAACTAAATTTGCCAGTTTTATCAAATAAATTGTGTTCCTTGTAATAACTAGAGAATGCTTCTTCTGCTCTGCTTCAAACCTTAAACGCTGGTGTATTATGGATGTATTATTTGCATTGATTTTGGTCTGTGTAAGTGCCAATTTGTCATTTTTTTAAATTATTTTATCAAATTGTTTTTTTTTAAATAAAACTCCAATATTTTTCTTACAGGATTGTAAACAAATTTAAAGACAAGATTAATGATAAAAGAAAACTAAAAAAATCGTTTTTACAGCATTTTTTTCCCTAACGAGGATTGTGATTCCCAAAACTTTCCCATTTACGGTACACTCAGCAGAATGTTTCTTTTATTTTCCCAAAATTTTCGTTTATAACTGGAGAATGACTTTTTCGATCGGCTTCAAATTTTCAAAGTTCGTGTATTGCATTTAGAACAACTTTCATGGGACTATTTGCATGTGTGGGAGACCAATGGACAAAGTTATATAACCTGGTCCCAGATTTGTTACCGTGTGATGATTACTGGAGAATGCCTCGTCTGATCAGCTTCAAACTTTCAAGGTTAGTGAGTCTTACTGCAAGAGATAAATGTTTTTGCTTCTAATTGACTGATTTTTATTTAAAAAAACATGTTGGAATGTCATTGTGTTGTAGACCTCAGTAGTTTAAAAATCAAACCTCCAAAAAACTACAACGAATATTAAATATTTTTCTTGCATTTGAAATATATATATTATTTTACATTACTGTGGTATGTGACCTTTGATTGGACAATAACTTGTGTGACCATCATTAATATTTGTCTATGGAGTTACATTATATAAACGATACAACAATCATCAGCGGAACAAAACACGACTTTTGTTCAATATCAGTGAATTATTTTCATTAATTTTTGAGTGACCTCTAAGTAACAGTAGTGGAGGGAACACCAGAATATTGATGGTGCCATGAAGGAATCAAAGTAACAAGTACGGAGGGAACAACAGAACATTGTTGGTGCCATGAATGAATCAAAGTAACAGTAGTGGAGGGAACAACGGAACATTGATGGTGCCATGAATGAATCAAAGTAACAGGAGTGGAGGGAACAACGGAACATTGATGGTGCCATGAATGAATCAAAGTAACAGGTATGGAGGGAACAACGGAACATTGATGGTGCCATGAATGAATCAAAGTAACAGTAGTGGAGGGAACAACAGAACATTGTTGGTGCCATGAATGAATCAAAGTAACAGGTACGGAGGGAACAACAGAACATTGATGGTGCCATGAATGAATCAAAGTAACAGTAGTGGAGGGAACAACAGAACATTGATGGTGCCATGAATGAATCAAAGTAACAGGAGTGGAGGGAACAACGGAACATTGATGGTGCCATGAATGAATCAAAGTAACAGGTATGGAGGGAACAACGGAACATTGATGGTGCCATGAATGAATCAAAGTAACAGTAGTGGAGGGAACAACGGAACATTGATGGTGCCATGAATGAATCAAAGTAACAGTAGTGGAGGGAACAACGGAACATTGATGGTGCCATGAATGAATCAAAGTAACAGAAATGGAGGGAACAACAGAACATTGATGGTGCCATGAATGAATCAAAGTAACAGGAATGGAGGGAACAACGGAACATTGATGGTGCCATGAATGAATTAAAGTAACAGGAGTGGAGGAAACAACGGAACATTGATGGTGCCATGAATGAATTAAAGTAACAGTAGTGGAGGGAACAACGGAACATTGATGGTGCCATGAATGAATTAAAGCAACAGGAGTGGAGGAAACAACGGAACCTTGATGGTGCCATGAATGAATCAAAGTAACAGGTATGGAGGGAACAACGGAACATTGATGGTGCCATGAATGAATCAAAGTAACAGTAGTGGAGGGAACAACGGAACATTGATGGTGCCATGAATGAATCAAAGTAACAGTAGTGGAGGGAACAACGGAACATTGATGGTGTCATGAATGAATCAAAGTAACAGTAGTGGAGGGAACAATGGAACATTGATGGTGTCATGAATAAATCAAAGTAACAGTAGTGGAGGGAACAACGGAACATTGATGGTGTCATGAATGAATCAAAGTAACAGTAGTGGAGGGAACAACGGAACATTGATGGTGTCATGAATGAATCAAAGTAACAGTAGTGGAGGGAACAATGGAACATTGATGGTGCCATGAATGAATCAAAGTAACAGGAATGGAGGGAACAACAGAACATTGATGGTGCCATGAATGAATCAAAGTAACAGTAATGGAGGGAACAACGGAACATTGATGGTGCCATGAATGAATCAAAGTAACAGGTATGGAGGGAACAACGGAACATTGATGGTGTCATGAATGAATCAAAGTAACAGGAATGAAGGGAACAACGGAACATTGTTGGTGCCATGAATGAATCAAAGTAACAGGAATGGAGGGAACAACCGAACATTGATGGTGCCATGAATGAATCAAAGTAACAAGTATGGAGGGAACAACGGAACATTGATGGTGCCATGAATGAATCAAAGTAACAGTAGTGGAGGGAACAACGGAACATTGATGGTGCCATGAATGAATCAAAGTAACAGGAATGGAGGGAACAACGGAACATTGATGGTGTCATGAATGAATCAAAGTAACAGTAGTGGAACGGAGAGAGTTGTTGAGATTAGAGAGACCAGAGATGTAGGGAAGGCAGAGGACAGGAGAGTTCCCAGGAGTAGAGGGTTCAGGAGAGAAGAAAGTCCGTTTGGCACGAGAGAAAGCAGAGTCTATGAAATGGGAAGGGTAGCCAAGACGGGAAAATGAATTATGAAGAGTGGAAATTTCTGCTTCAAGGAACTGAGTATCACAGATACGGAGAGCACGGAGAAAGAGGGAGATAAGAACACTCTTCTTGACAGAGAAGGCATGATAAGAAAAGTAATGAATGTACATGCCACTGTGCATAGGCTTGCGGTACACGGAAAAGGCAAAACCTGTAACTGAGCGGTGGACATGAACATCAAGAAAAGGAAGCAAAGAATTAGATTCCCAATCAGCTTTAAACTTAATGGAAGGGGCAAGATTATTAAGAGCATCAAGAAATGGTTGGAAGAGACTTGAGTCATGGGGAGAAAGAGCAAAGATGTCATCTACATAGCGGAGCCAGAGTGAAGGACGTACATCAATAGTGGGAAGAAGAACAGTCTCGAAGTATTCCATGTAAAGATTAGCAAGAACAGGAGATAGAGGAGAGCCCATAGCGACCCCGAAGGTTTGAGAATAATATTTACCTTGAAAGGAAAAGGAGTTAGAGTCCACACAAAAGCGGATAAGATCAAGATCACAGATGCTCTCCGCATTTGTGATCCTCAGTTTCTTGAAGCAGAAATTTCCACTCTTCATAATTCATTTTCCCGTCTTGGCTACCCTTCCCATTTCATAGACTCTGCTTTCTCTCGTGCTAAACGGACTTTCTTCTCTCCTAAACCCTCTACTCCTGAGAACTCTCCAGTCCTCTGCCTTCCCTACATCTCTGGTCTCTAATCTCAACAACTCTCTCCGTTCCTTAGACATCAAACTTACCTTTCGCCAGACTAACACTCTTCGCACTAATCTAGTTCATACCTCCCCTCCCTCTATAGATTCTCCTGGTGTCTACTCTATAACTTGCTCCTCCTGTCCTCTTCAGTACTTTGGAGGAACTGGCCGATCTCTTTCTGACAGACTCAAGGAGCACAAAAATAGTATTAGGCTTGCCGACACTAATAATGCTCTTTTCTGTCATGTCAGAGATCACAGTCATCCTATTGATTGGTCTTCTGCTAAAACTGTCTACCCTACGTCCAACTTTCATAGTCGCCGCCTGGTTGAATCCTCCCTTATACACAACTTTCCCTGTATGAATCTTAGCCCTGGCTTTGTCTCTGTTGATGCTTTCCTCTCTCATTACATTGTTAAATGCTCTAAACTTCAGAACACCCGTGACTTAACCTGATTCCTTCCCCTTTCATCTCTTCCCCCTTCTCCTTTTTTCTCCTATGGGTTTTCCTTTCTTTCTTCTCTTTTGCCTTGTATTTGTCCTTCATTTTATTCGCCTTTCTTCCCTCTCGTCCCACCCTTGCGGGCCGCTAGCCTCATTGCAGTGCTCCTTCCCATATGACTGTCTCCTATTACTACTACTTCCACTACTTACTCCATCATTACCCCACTCTCTTGTACCCTCCCCTGTTTGCCTGCCTATAAATACCCTTCCACTGTCTCTGTGTGTTAGTGTGACTTTGTAAATGGTCCAAGTCGGGCCGAAACGTCGTCATAAGCTCCTCTCTTTTATATGTGCGGGTTGTGTGTGTATTGTTCCAGTCACGGTATTGTGCCTTTTTGTTATTTATATACATATATATATATATATATATATATATATATATATATATATGTCGTGCCGATTAGGTAAAACTGGTCAATTAGCAAGAACTCATCTAAAATTAAGTCCTTTCTAAAATTTTCTCTTATACGTTTAAAGATATATTTTTTTCATTTATGTTAATGTAAGAATTTATAATTTTGTACCAAGAGAAACTTTGAAAACCTACCTAACCTTATTATAACAAGCGCAATTTAATTTAGCCTAACCCAACTAAATATATTTTAGATACGTTAACATTAATTTAATAATAAACAAACACAATGAAATATATTTTTTCGTTATGTTCAGAATGATTTTGGCGAAATTATTGCATACACAAATTTTCACTTGTCTTATATGGCAAGGTGAGCGTTGCTATTTAAGCCAAAATAGCAAGTTTTACCTAATCGGCACGACATATATATATATATATATATATAGTAGTAGAGAGTTCTTCTGTATGGCTCAAAATGGCCGCCATGCCCAGATAGGCTTCTTCTGTATGGCTCGGAAGTAGATACTTCCGGTCCGCCCCCACTTCCGGTCGACCCCCACTTCCGATCCCCCACTTCCGGTCCCCCACTTCCGCCCCCATTCCTGTCCCCCACTTCCGGTCCCCCACTTCCGCCCCCCTTTTTTCTCCTTTTTTTTTGCCCACCCGCCCGCGCCCCCGATGCGCCCCTTGCCCGCGCTCAGCCCCAAGCCCTTCTGCAGCGCCTTCTGCTGCGGATCGCCCCTTCTCAATTTTTTTAATTTTTTTTCAAATTTTTAATTTTTTCATAATTACTTCTGATATTTTTTACTTGACCTCTATGGAGAGTCAGAGATATGTAACCCCCTATGGGGTAGAAATTTTCTCGATTCCAATAAAAAGAATGAAAAGACTCATTTTACTAATTCATCAGAAAAGACACCCTAGGTCTCTCTTTAAGTAAATTGAACTAAGACTTACCTACTTTGGAATTTCATCAAATTCACTTCCATCTCCCCAATATTCCTTCTCCAATTCTCGGATCAGATTTACCCCCTATGGGGTAGAAATTTT
>WNWK01028633.1:0-25184 GCA_009830355.1 Cherax destructor | reverse complement strand
TAAATATTTAGAAAATTCGGGTGTGGAAATTAGGAGGTGTGGAGTTACTAAAAAGTATTTGTCGAGGGCTAAGAGGGGTTGTTGAGGTGGTTTGGTCATTTAAGAGAATGGATCAAAGTAGAATGACTTGGAACGTATAAATCTGTAGGGAAAGGAAAGGCGGGGTAGGGGCCATCCTAGAAAAGGTTGGAGGCAGGGGGTAAAGGAGGTTTTTGTGGGTGAGGGGCTTGGACTTCCAGCTCATGTGTGAGTGTGTTAGATAGGAAATGGAGACGAATGGGATTCAGGAAACCAGTTAATTGATTTAGTTGGACTTGAGTCCTGGAAATGAAAGTACAATCCCTGCACTTTAAAGGAGGGGTCTGGGATAGTGACAGCTGGGAGGGACTATTCTCAGCTGTTTTATCTGGCGTCTCTGCAAAAAAGTGATTATGTATGAGGTGGGAAAGTGTTGAATGATGATGAAAGATTTTCTTTTTGGGGATTTTCTTTCTTTTGGGTCACCCTGCCTCGGTGGGAGATGGCCGACTTGTTGAAAAAAAAAAAAAAAAAAGTCCACCAAACCAAATCTAACTCCATCTTGGTTGAAATGGCCAATGGGGAAAAAAAATAAGTAGTGTACAGGTAATAATATATTTTCTTTTTTTTTTTTTTTTTTTTAAACACGGCCGATTCCCAAAGGCAGGGTCCCGAAAAGAAAAACTTTCATCATCATTCACTCCATCACTGTCTTGCCAGAAGGGTGCTTTACACTACAGTTATAAAACTGCAACATTAACACCCCTCCTTCAGGTGCCCACTGTATTCCATCTCCAGAACTCAAGTCGGCCTGCCGTTTCCAACCTTATAAATTTCTTTTGCTCACCTCCAACAGCACGTCAAGTATTAAAAATATGCCTCCATTCCTCCTATCAAATTCACACATGCTTGGGAAGTCCAAGCCCCACCACACAAAACCCTTCCCCCTCCCTCCAACCTTTCCTAGGCCGACCCCTACCCCGCCTTCCTCCACTAAGTTTATACACCCCCGAAGTCACTCTGTCTCGTTCCATTCTCTCTCATGTCAAACCACCTCAAAACCCCTCCTCAGCTCTCTGGACAATCGTTTTGGTAATCCCGCACCTCCCCTCCTAATTTCCAAACTCCAATTCTCCTATATTCACACCACACATTGACCTCAGTGCATCCCATGCCTCCAGCCTTTTGTTCAACTTATCCCATTTCCACCCATAAAAGGTTGTTAACCATACTTCCTTCCCCTCTTTACCATGGAAAAGGTTCTTTGCTCCAAGAAACTCCACTCCCCTTTTCCCCTCATCAATTCTATGATTCACCTCATCCTTCAAGACCCATCCGCCGACATGTCCACTCCCAAATATCTAATACATTCACCTCCTCCATACTCTCTCCCTCCAATCAATCCAATCTTTCGTCACCTATTCTTTTTGTTATCCTCATCACCTTACTCTTTCCTATATTCACTTTCAATTTTCTTCTTTTACCACCCTACCAAATTCATCCCCAACCTCTGCAGCTTCTTTTAAATCTCCCAAAGCACAGTGTCATCAGCAAAAAGCAACTGTGACAACTCCCACTTTGTATTTGCTTCTTTATCTTTTAAACACCTCTTGCCAAGACCCTCGCATTCACTTCTCTTACAACCCCATCTATAAATATATTGAACAACCACGGTGACATCACACATCTTTCTAAGGCCCCTTTTACTGAAATAGTCCCCTTCCCCTACACACTCTAACCTGAGCCTCACTATCCTCATAAAAACTCTTCACTGCTTTCAGTAACCTTCCTCCTATTCTATACACCCAACATCCCACATTGCCCCCTATCTACCCTATCATACCCTTTTCCAAATCCATAAATGCCACAAAAACATCTTTACCCTTATCCAAATACTGTTCCCTATTGTTTCACTGTAAACACTTGGTCTACACACCCCCTACCTTTCCTAAAGCCCCCTTGTTCATCTGCTATCCTGCTTTCTGTTTTACTCTTAATTCTTTCAATAATAACTCTACCATACACTTTACCAGGTACACTCAACAGACTTATTCCCTATAATTTTTGCACTCTCTTTTTGTCCCCTTTGCCTTTATACAAAGGAACAATACACGCTCTCTGCCAATCTAGGTACCTTACCCTCTTCCATACATTTATTAAATAATAGCACCAACCACTCCAAAATTATATCCCCACCTGCTTTTAACATTTCTATCTTTATCCCATCAATCCCAGCTGCCTTACCCCCTTTCATTCTACCCACTGCCTCACGAACTTCCCCTACACCCACAACTGGCTCTTCCACACTCCTACAAGATGTTATTCCGCCTTGCCCTACACACGAAATCACAGCTTCCTGTCTTCATCAACATTTAACAAATCCTCAAAATATTCTCTCCATCTTCCCGATACCTCTAACTCTCCATTTAATAACTCTCCTCTCCTATTTTTAACTGTCAAACCCATTTGTTCTCTAGGCTTCCTCAACTTATTAATCTCATTCCAAAACTTTTTCTTATTTTCAACAAAATTTGCTGATAACATCTCACCCACTCTCTCATCTGCTCTTTTTTTACATTGCTTCACCACTCTTTTAACCTCTTTTTTTCTCTCCATATACTCTTCCCTCCTTGCATCACTTCTACTTTGTAAAAACCTCTCATATGCTAACTTTTTCTCCCTTACTACTCTCTTTACATCATCATTCCACCAATCGCTCCTCTTCCCTCCCGCACCCACTCGCCTGTAACCACAAACTTCTGCTGAACACTCTAACACTACATTTTAAATCTACCCCATACATTTTCGACCCCATTGCCTACACTCTCACTAGCCCATCTATCCTCCAATAGTTGTTTATATCTTACCCTAACTGCCTCCTCTTTTAGTTTATAAACCTTCACCTCTCTTTACTTACTGATTCTATTTTCCTTGTATCCCATCTACCTTTACTACCACTGTAGCTATAACTAAAAAGTGATCTGATATATCTGTAGCCCCTCTATAAACATGTACATCCTGAAGTCTACTCAACAGTCTTTTATCTACCAATACATAGTCCAACAAACTACTGTCATTACGCCCTACATCATATCTTGTATACTTATTTATCCTCTTTTCTTAAAATATGTATTACCTATAACTAAACCCCTTTCTATACAAAGTTCAATCAAAGGGCTCCCATTATCATTTACACCTGGCACCCCAAACTTACCTACTACACCTCTCTGCATGTTTCTCCCACTTTAGCATTTAGGTCCCCTACCACAATTACTCTCTCATTTGATTCAAAAGTTCCTATACATTCGCTTAACATCTCCCAAAATCTTTTCTCTCCTCTACACTCCTCTCTTCTCCAGGTGCATACACGCTTATTATGACCCACTTTTCGCATCCGACCCTTATTTTAATCCACATAATCCTTGAATTTAACATTTATATTCCCTCTTTTTCCCTTTCCCTAACTGATCCTTCAACATTATTGCTACCCCTTCCTTAGCTCTAACTCTCTCAGATACTCCTGACTTAATCCCATTTATTTCTCCCCACTGAAACTCGCCAACCCCTTCAGCTTTGTTTCGCTTAGGCCAGGACATCCAACTTCTTTTCATTCATAACATCGGCAATCATCTCTTTCTTATCATCCGCACTACATCCACGCACATTCAGACAACCCAATTTTATAAAGTTTTCTTCTTCTCGTTTTTAGTAGATTTGTACAGGAGAAGGGGTTACTAGCCCATTGCTCCCGGCATCTTAGTCGCCTCATCGACACGCATGGCTTACGGAGGAAAGATTCTTTTCCACTTCCCCATGGACAATAGAGAAAATAAAAGAACAAGAGCTATTAAGAAAAAGAAGAAAAACCTAGATGTGTGTATGTATATACGTATATGCATGTGTATGCCAGTGTAGTGTGACCTAAAGTGTAAGTAGAAGTAGCTAGATATACCTGTTATCCAGCGTGTTTATGAGACAGAAAAAAGACACCAGCAATCCTACCATCATGTAAAACAGTTTCAGGTTTCTGTTTCACAGTCACCTGGCAGGACGGTAGTACCTCCCTGGGTGGTTGCTGTCTACCAACCTACTATATATTTCTTTTATATAGTTGGATATTTGTTAATCAATTGCAGTTTTATGGCAAGCTGATGGAGATGTTAGAATATTCTAGAAATGAGTTTAAATAATTTAAAAACTAATATATTGTGATTCCCTTTTTTTAAAGTTTCAATCTTGGGATCACTACAGTAAGTTCCAAGTACAATATACACAAATATATAAAAACCATTTCCTCTCACATGAAACCTATTTTATTAGTCTTTTCAAATATTATATCTTCAGAGCTAAAGTATACACACAACCGCACATATAAAAAGAGAGAGCTTACACGACATTTGTCCACTTGAACCATTTACAAAGTCACACTAACACACAGGACAGGAAGAAGGAATTAGGCAGGCAGACAGGAAGGGCACAAGAAGTGGAGGAGGAGTACAATGGAGGTAGTAGTGTTAGTGGTAGTAGTGAGTGGAGTCAGTCATATTCTAGGAAAGGAGCACTGCAATGAAGCTGGCGGCCAGCATAGGGTGTTCTTGTCCTTACCGTATACTGGCTGCCAGCTTCATTGCAGTGCTCCTTTCCTTGAATATGACTGACTCCACTACTACTACTACCACTACTACCTCCATTATTACCCCTCCTCCACTTTTTTGTGCTCTCCCCTGTCTGCCTGCCTATAAATACCCCTTCTTTCTGTCCTGTGCGTTAGAGTGACTTTGTAAATGGTCCAAGTCGGATCGAAACGTCGTCGTAAGCTCCTCTCTTTTTTATATGTGCGGGTTGTGTGTGTATTGTTCCAGTCACGGTATTGTGCCTTTTTTTGTTATTTACAAGAGTAATACATGTATCACTTATTTATATCTGCCAAATATGGAATTTCCCAAAAAATGAATGTCAAATTTAAAATTTAAAACTATCCACAAAATTTTCTGAAGAGCAAAAATTCAAATACTGATTTGGTTGCAAATTAATTACATGACTGTGTCTCAACTGTTCTCATATTTCTTCCAGTAGTTTCCCAACAATTTGTTGTTTGGAATACCATGCCGGTTAATATTCTTTGATATGATAATAAGTGAAGCATTGTGAAACATGTTCATGACAGCAAAGGCTGTGTTTTCTTAAGTATAGATCTAATGACATAATACAAAATTATATCTGATAAAAAGTGCATACCAATCACAAGTATCAGAGGTCTACAAACTCCAATGAAGCTATTTTCAGAAAAAATTCTATGGCAGGAAGCCATATTTCCTTCAATATGGTCAACTGAATGGTGATGCTCATGCAATTCTGGAAAGACAGCTATTAAATAAGTGATAGTAAATGTTCTTCCTTCTTTGTGTTACCCTAAATTAGTAGATCTAGGTAATGTAGCTAAAACAAATTGCTTTAATAGTATGAATAGTGAAATGTGAAATTTATATGGCAAAATTATTAACATAAATGAGAACTGGGCATCGCGAATTCACTGAGACTACTGTATTTTTTAAAACACTATATGGTTGGTTTTCAATATGCAGCTAGTGTTGTATCAAAAGATGATGGCCACTACATACCTACACACTTGCCTCACTCAAATAAGAGCAAAAATTTCAAATTGAAATTTACAATTTTTCTCTAATTTAAAATCTTTAAAAATGAAAAATTTACAATTACCATTTCCAGAATTTGTTTATAATTCAGATGGTTCTGAGCATGAACTAGTATGAATTGGAGAAATCACTGTAATGCTAAAGGCATCTATTGGACTCACCCATTCATTGGACCAATAACATCAAGTTTCGGGCAGCCAACAAACATTAGAGCCAAGAAGCCCACGCAGGTGAAAACTGTGACGACAACATTGTATCCTGTGACGTACCTTGGTCCAGGCCTGAACCACCTCAGTACTGACCCACTAATGACTGCACCGACCACAGATACCACCAGACTTGCTAAGCCTGTCAGAATAAGGAACATTTCAGAAGACTTAGTAAAACTATACAGTAAAGGAATTAAATAATCACTGCATTTTATCATGTTTTAAGCCAAATTTAAAAATATATCTACGCAAAGTAAGTCGTACAAGCAACTTCATCATACATAACACTTAAATGAAGAATATATCAGGAAAATTTATTAATTGACAGAAGAGAAAATCTATTTAACCTTTTCACTGTCAGTAACGTAATATTACGACTTGCAAGCCAGTAATCGATTCTGTAATAGTAGGCCAAAATTCTAGCGGCTTCCAATCTTGCGGGAAATAGCTAGTAGGCCCTACATATGAGAGAATGGGTCTGAGTGGTCATGTGGTATTTATGGTTGTATTCTCGTTTTCTTGGTCTCATTTGATAGAATGGAAGATATGTATTACAGAAAGAGATTATTTTGAATGGTTTACAGACTAAAAATACCTTGAAATTGAGCTCAAATTAGCGGAAATGTTCAATTTTTGACGATGTTCAAGAGTAAACAAATCACGTCACGCATCCAATACACGTCAACTGGTGGGTCTAATATGCTGATATTATTTATACCATTTTTACAATAATGCAGTAGTCTGCATAACAGTAAATCATCTATTTTTTGTGTGAATAAAAATTCAAAATGGAAAGCAAGCGTAATACAAGAGGGGCCTGGAGACATGACTAATGAGCAGAGAAAATGTTATTTTAGGGCTAGGAATGTTTGCATTGTTAATTCTGGTCCCTATTTTGAAATTGGCTTTCCTTGAATTTTGTATGAAATTGACCAAATTACAAATTTCTGATCACTTTATTGGGTAGTTGAAATAGGTAAATGGGCAGTTTCTTGTACTCAATTGATAGAACAAAAGAAGTTCTAGAGAAAAAGCTATGAGTTTGGTCGACTGGAACAATGGAATTGGCTGAAAATAGGGCTCAAAGTGGGCGAAATCGCTGATGCAATATGTTGCCGAGACTGCTAACTTTGTGAGAGTGTAGTTCTATGAGTTTTCCATCAAATTCTGTACTTTTGGTTTCATTACCATCAGGAATAGATTCTCTATCAGGGGTCTCGACAGTGAGAGGGTTAAAAAATGTATCAAAGCTTCTTTATATAACATAATATTTATATACTGTCTTCTCCAAACACAGTATCAATAGGAATTACTACTGATAAAAGATTACCACAGGGAAATCACATAAACAAAAAGCTGTTCACAACAAATGTTAAAAAAAAAATTAAAACATATAATGGTAAAATGAAATCGTAATGACACGATTGTGAACAAACCATACACGGGTGGGGTGAACCTCGCGGTCAGAGGCTCAAACTCCAGACTCACGTAGCCACTGGGCCAGCTAGCTGGCCCAGTGGCTACGCGACAGTCTGGAGTTTTGAGACTCTCTGCCCGAGGGTTCGAACCCCACCATGGTATGGTTTGGTAAAAAGAAGTCTGCCTCTAAAAAACAAATTAGGTAGCTAAAAAAGTCTAAACAGGAACTATAAAATGGTTCCTAGGACCATAAAATATGGATTTGAAAAGAGATGCTAAAAGCATTGGATATGTCATCCTTGGCTGACAGAAGGAAAAGAGGAGACATGATAACATCCTTAAAAATTATAAAAGAATACAATGGGATTAGCAAGGAAGACTTCCTAACCCCAGTAACTGGCAGAACAAGAAGTCATAACTACTAATTCAGAAAAAAGAGCTACTAAAAAGTTTTTCTTCACAAAAAAAAGTGCTAGATTAATGGAATGGGCTATGAGAGGAAGTAGTGAATGCTATAACTATTGAAAACCTTAAAAAATTATTGTAAGCCAAATACTGAAGACAGGACACCAGGAGCTTTGCTCATATAGCTTTAAATAGGTAATCACAATTAGATAAATAAACAGTAGGCATCATAAATATGCACATAAACAGATCATCTTAGGTAGTAGGTTGGTAGTCAGCAACCACCCAGGGAGGTACTACCGTCCTGCCAAGTGAGTGTAAAACGGAAGCCTGTAATTGTTTTACATGATGGTAGGATTGCTGGTGTCTTTTTTCTGTCTCATAAACATGCAAGATTTCAGGCATGTCTTGTTACTTCTACTTACACTTAGGTCACATTACACATTCATGTACAAGCATATATATACACACCCCTCTGGGTTTTCTTCTATTTTCTTACTAGTTCCTGTTCTTATTTCCTCTTATCTCCATGGGGAAGTGGAACAGAATTCTTCCTCCGTAAGCCATGCGTGTCGTAAGAGGCGACTAACATGCTGGGAGCAAGGGGCTAGTAACCCCTTCTCCTGTATATATTATAAATGTAAAATGGGAAATTTTCGTTTTTCATTTTGGGCCACCCCACTTCGGTGGGAAACGGCTGACGTGTTGAAAGAAAGAAGAAAACAGATCATGCAGAAAATGAGACTGCTCACCATAACCTATTGTTTTAAATAAATACGTACACTGAAATAGGTAAGTGTTCTTCACCTAAACTAGTATTTTGTAGAATCACCCTTCCTCTTGATGCTCTCCAGAAGTCTCTTAGGCACTGACAGTGCTAATTTAAGGAGGACAGAAAAGTCAGTATCCTCCCACACCTGCTTAATGGCACTCAAGATTTTGGGATTAGAGGATGTCTATATCATGAAGTTTATGCTTAATAAGTTTGCAAACATTCTCTTTCAGATTTAAGTTCAGTGAGTTTCCAGGCCAGTCATTAAAATATGAAAAAAATTACAATAATTTATCCATCATCTTCCATATAAAAGTTGCCTGTGATTTTTGCCTGGTCTGTTTTATGGGCTTTTACTATGTCCGCTTCAATTATTGGGATGGACTAAACCATGATCAGTCTTTCTTGGCTATGTGCGGCAGGGTGATGAAATGGGAAGTGAGGATGATGAGATGGGAAGTGAGGATGATGAGATGGGAAATGAGGATGATGAGATGGGAAGTGAGGATGATGAGATGGGAAATGAGGATGATGAGATGGGAAGTGAGGATGATGAGATGGGAAGTTAGGATGATGAGATGGCTATAGGAGGGTGGGTGCAGGAGGAAAGAGGGATAGTTCGTGCATGGACGCAAACGAAGTATGTGAGGACGGCGACAATGAAATTAATCGTTAGGGGTTATTATATGGAAAACAGTTAGGAAATAATAATAATAATAATAATAATAATAATAATAAATATTGTTATTTGTGAAGCTTTAAATATCTTTTGCAGGCTATCCAGAAGACGTTACTACAGCCGTTGCAGGCACAAGGACAACAGCAACGAAATTCTGCAAGCAACAGCGTTACCGTTGAAAACGATATCTATGTGTCAGCTGAGGAAAGTTAGTTATTTTACAGCTCTATACATCACTAGTGAGACCTCATTTGGATTTTGCAGCTCAGTTTTGGTCTCCAAACTACAGAATGGATATAGATTCGTTGGAGAACATACAGAGAGGTATGTGTTGAACCTAACAGGCAAATAATCTGTTAAAAACATACTTATTGAAATGCATGTTTATGATGCCTACTGTACATTGGTATATTACAGCATATACTAAACATGAGTAAAATTTATAAGAAAATACCTGTGTAAAAATTGGCCTCAGTGGCACTTTTTCGGAACTGATTCTCCAAGTATTTTGGTTTAAAGCTCCAATAACCGGAGAGAGCAAGAAGTGACACAGTTGCACTGAAGAGGTTCCCAGTCCAGATCTTGTTCTTGAAGAGTCTCTTCAAGGCAATAATCAGGTCTACAAGTAATAAAATAATACACAAAACATCTAATTAGAATGCTATGGAATAGTATATGATATAGCCATTAATAACTGTTAAACACTCTTATACCAAAGAATGTCAAGAAGTGCTTAATTTTTTTACCTAAAAATATTTATTGGAAAAATCAAAGTGAGTAAACTTTCACAAGTCACATGTTTCTTTCTAAGATAAATAAAGCTACCCCTCAGTTTAATCATATAAACATTCTTTTTCTTTCTTTCAACGAACCGGCCATATCCCACCAAGGCAGGGTGGCCCAAAAAAAAAACTTTAGTAATGTATACAGGAGAAGGGGTCACTAGCCTCTTGCTCCCGGCATGTTAGTCACCTCTTATAACACACCTGGCTTACAGAGAAAGAATTCTGTTCCACTTTCCCATGGAGATAACAGGAAATAAACCCAGAGGGGAGTATGTATATACAGTACAGTGGTACCTCGAGTTATGAGCTTAATTCGTTCCAGACGGCTATTCAAGTGCTGATACCGAAGGAATTTTTTCCCATAAGAAATAATGAAAATTAGATTAATCCATTTCAGACCCCCCAAAAATACACTTACAAAAGCACCTACAAAAATACACTTACATAATTGTTCGAGTTGGGAGCTGCTCATAAGTAGAGGTACCACTGTACGTATATGCTTGTACATGCATGTGTAGTGTGACCTAAGTGTAAGTAGAAGTAACAAGACGTACCTGAAATCCTGCATGTTTATGAGACAGAAAAAGACACCAGCAATCCTACCATCAGGAAAACAATTACAGGTTTCCATTTTACACTCACTTGGCAGGACGGTAATACCTTCCTGGGCGGTTGCTGTCTACCAACCTGCAACCTAGTTATATAAACATTATCTACACAATATAAGCATTATAACTGTAAACTAAAAAAAAAAAATTGTTGTTGAAACACTAGAAAACATTTATTTACAGTGGTAGAATATTTGAATTGATGTGTATGCATATATGTATGTGATGCACGTGTGCATGTGCATGTGTGTACTCACCTAATTGTACTCATCTAATTGTGGTTGCAGGGTCGAGACTCAGCTCCTGGCCCCCCCTCTTCACTGTCTGCTACTGGGTCCCTTCTCTCCTGCTCCAAGACCTTTATCATACCTCCTCTAAAAGCTATATATGGTTCCTGCCTCCACTACATCACTTTTTAGACTATTCCACTTCCTGACTCTTCTGTGGCTGAAGAAATGCTTCCTAACATCCCTTTGACTCATCTGAGCTTTCAACTTCCAATTGTGCCCCCTTGTTTCTGTGTCCCCTCTCTGGACCATCCTGCCACTATCTACCTTGTCAATTCCCCGCAGTATTTTGTATGTCGTTATCATGTCTCCTCTAACCCTCCTGTCCTCCAGTGTTGTCAGGCCGATTTCCCTTAACCTTTCGTCGTAGGACATTCCCCTGAGCTCTGGAACTACCCTTGTCGCAAACCTTTGCACTTTCTCTAATTTCTTGACGTGCTTGACCAGGTGTGGGTACCAAACTGGTGCTACATACTCTAGTATGGGCCTGACGTACACAGTGTACAGTGTCTTGAACGATTCCCATATGCTGCCACAGTTATCTGGTTGATGTGTGCTTCCGGAGATGTGTTTGGTGTTATACTCACCCCAAGGTCTTTCTCCTTTAAAGAGGTTTGCAGTCTTTGTCCACCTAGCCTGTACTCTGTCTGCGGTCTTCTTTGCCCTTCCCTGATCTTCATGACTTTGCATTTGGCAAGATTAAATTCGAGACGCCAGTTGCTGGACCAGGTGTCCAGCATGTCCAGATCTCTTTGAAGTCCTGCCTGATCCTCATCCGATTTAATTCTCCTCATTAATTTCACATCATCTGCGAACAGAGACACTTCTGAGTCTATCCCGCCCGTCATGTCATTCACATATACAAAGAATAGCACTGGTCCTAGGACTGACCCCTGTGGGACCCCGCTCATCACGCACCATGACCCATTGTTGCCTCCCTGTCAGGTATTCTCTGATCCATTGCAATGCCCTTCCTGTTATACATGCCTGATCCTCCAGCTTCTGCACTAATCTCGTATGAGGAACTGTGTCGAAGGCCTTCCTGCAGTCCAGGAAAATGCAATCAACCCACCCCTCTCTCTCGTGTCTTACCTCTGTTACTTTGTCATAGAACTCCAGGTTTGTTACACAGGATTTGCCTTCCATGAATCCGTGCTGGCTGTCGTTGATAATCCTGTGCCATTCCAGGTGCTCCACCACTCTTCTCCTGATGATTTTCTCCACGACTTTGCACACTATACATGTAAGTGACACTGGTCTATAGTTTAGTGCCTTGATTCTGTCTCCTTTCTTAAAAATGGGAACTACATTTGCCTTTTTCCATACCTCAGGTAGCTGCCCAGTTTCAAGGGATGTGTTGAATATTGTGGTTAGTGGCACACACAGCATCTCTGCTCCCTCCCTAAGGACCCACAGGGAGATACTGTCCGGATCCATCGCCTTTGAGCTATCAAGGTCCCTGAGCACTTCCACCTCCTCCTCAGTTGTGTGTATGCCATCCAACACTTGGTATATTCCTTGTTGGTATCCCGCTCTGTCCTGTCTACCCAGATTCCTTCCTGCCTTCACTGTGAATACCTCCTTAAACCTCGTGTTCAGCTCCTCACATACCTCTTGGTCGTTTCTTGTAGTTCCCCACCTTTCCTCAGCCTGATCACCTGGTCTTTGACTGTTGTCTTCCTCCTAATGCGACTATACAGCAGTTTCGGGTCAGACTTGACTTTCGATGCTATGTCATTTTCGTACTTTCGCTGGGCCTCCCTCCGTATCTGTGCATACTGTTCTAGCTCTATGACTAATCTCTCTTATTTTCTTGGGTCCTTTGTCTTCTGTACTTTTTCCATGCTCTAGCACACTGAGTCTTTGCCTCCCTGCACCTTTGGTTAAACCAGGGGCTCGTTCTGGACTTCCCATTTAATCTTTTGCCTTAGGGAACAAACTTTTCCTCTGCCCCTTGCACTTCGCTGTTACG
This sequence comes from Cherax destructor, assembly GCA_009830355.1. Lineage (NCBI taxonomy): Eukaryota > Metazoa > Arthropoda > Malacostraca > Decapoda > Parastacidae > Cherax > Cherax destructor. The sequence continues at coordinate 12,373 of WNWK01028633.1, read as the reverse complement.
TATTCCATCATTTCATTCACTGACTTTCCTTCCATGTCTCTGTCCCACTGAACCTCCTGTAGGAAGTTCCTCATACCCGTGTTGTCCCCTCTTTTAAAGTTTGGCTTGTCCCTTTCAACTCCTTTTTCCCTCCACTTGTAACTCTACTATGTACTCAAAGCTCAGAACCATATGGTCGCTGGCTCCCAGGGGCTTCTCATGTGTTATGTCCTCAATGTCTGAGCTGCTCAGGGTGAACACAAGGTCCAGCCTTGCTGGTTCATCCTCTCCTCTCTCTCTGGTCGTGTCCCTGACATGTTGGTGCATCAGGTTTTCCAGTACCACATCCATCATCTTGGTTCCATGTTTCTGGACCCCCATGTGGTTCCAGATTTTCCCAATCAATCTTCCTGTGTTGAAGTCACCCATAACCAGTAACTTTGCTCTGCTCGAATGCGCTCTTGTTGCCACCTCCACCAGTGTGTCCACCATTGCTCTGTTGTTCTCTTCATATTCCTCTCCTGGCCTCCTACAGTTCTGTGGTGGGTTATAAATCACTGCAATGACTATCTTATGTTCCCCAGACTGGATTGTACCTACTATATAGTCCCTTTCCCTAATCACGTCCATGCCTTCCATTTCTTCAAATTTCCAATGGTTCCTTACGAGCAGTGGACCCATCCTCCCCTCTACCCCTTCTATCTTTCCTCAGGATCTGATATCCCTGTGGGAAGATTGTGTCAGTTATTGCCTCAGTGAGTTTGGTTTCTGTGAGTGCTATGATGTCTGGGACTTCTCATCGATTCTTTCATTCCACTCTTCATATTTATTCGTTATTCCATCCGCGTTTGTTTACCAAACCTTCAACTTCATTTCTTAAACTGTGGTCCTGGGGGAATATTGGGGTTATGGGGGTTTGTAATGGGGGTAGGGGCAGAGTGCCCATAGGGGTTGCTGTATGGGTGGGGTTTGTGTTGGTGGGGTGGGGACAGGAGGAATGATGTGTGGGTGTGGGCTTAAATTGTACAGTTGCCTTGGGGTTGTCGTGTTTGGAGTCCCACTGTGTGTGTTTCTGGGGGGGTGTCTGCCCTTCTACTTGGGTCTGGTTTCCTCCGCTCTTCCTTGTCACTTCCTCTTCCTCCCTTCGTCTTTGTATCCTCTCTTTCAGGGCCATCCTTTCCTCTTGTGTTCTGTCATGATCGAGGTACACACTCTGGTACCCCGGATTCTCTCTCAGACGTGCTTTCTCCTGCAGGATCATGGTTCGAGCTGATTCTGCCTTGAAGATTACTTTGAGAGGCCGATTTCTTTCCCTTGTATACCACCCAATTCTCCGAAAATTTGTCACCTGGGTCATGTCTCCTTCACCTATTGCTGTCATGAAACCTTCAATCTTTTCTTCCTCCTCCTGTTTTCTTTTATCATAGGTATCCCCTTTGACTTCCTGGAGCCCGAAGACAAAGAGTGACCTCTCCCTTTCATCCTCCCACTGTGACTCCCTTTGCATCTTCAGAGATGCATTAATACCTTCCATTGCGATGTCCCTTCCTTCAGTCCCTTCTGTGGCTGTAGCCCTATGCTCCTTGGTCTGTCCTTCCTGTTCATTTGTCCCTGGCCACTGCAGTATATTGTTGAGATTCTGCATTTAGCACGCCTACTGCATTGTCTACATCCTCTCATATGTTGTTAATGTGCTACTGTCTTGTTCCGGCCCCACGTGGGTCTGATACTGCCTTTGCATACAGGTTATCTTCTTTTTTCCCCACAGTCCTTTATCTTTGCCTGATGCACAAATTCCTGGTGACATGTCTGAACAGTTATTTCTCCTCTAAGCTGTGTCAGGTTTTGCAGCTTCTCTTCAAGTACTGTATCTTAGCTTCTGATGTTTTGCTTGTAGTTCCCACTTTCTACTCTCAAAAGCTATCTTTTCCTCCATTTTCGCTAATCTCTAATAGCTTCCTTCCCCACTCTTTCTCCCTTTTAGTGAGCTCTGCCTCCCATGCTACCCTCCCAGATTCATCCATCACGCCCCTTGTTGTCATCCTTCTCCCTGGGTAGCCCATTTTACCACAGAGTGAAGCTTATGTATGGAGAGAGAGTGACAGAAGGAGAGAGAAAGGAGAGAGAGAGGGCAAGAGAGATAGAGGAGAGAACTTTATAGAATGGGAGCGAGAGAGTGGGAGGGAGTGCGAGAGAATGTGAGTGAGAGAGTGGAAGGGAGCGTGAGGGGGTGAGAGAGGGTAGTGGTGGGGAGAGGGGAAAAAGAGGGGGAGTGCTGAGAGGGTGGGGTGGGGGACTGTTGGTGGCAGGTGGAGAGGGAAGGAGAGAGGGTGTGTCGGATCAGATTTCAGAGGGGTGATATGTGCGTGTGTTTGTATGCCTCATGCATCTATGCCTGTGAGCCCCAGAAATACTCCTCACTTAAATTACTATAATAAAATACTAATACTAATACAAGAAAATCTAAAGGTTATACTAATAGTGTATACTAAGATACTAACACAAGTGTGTGTGTGTGTGATTTGTGTACAGTTGGCTGACAGCGCATGCGCACTCGCTCGCTGTATTCAAACACCATATTCAAACACTCCTATCCTTGTCTCTTATCTCCCTTTCTTGGGTACCTTTAATCGTCATAACCACCCCAACGTACTGCTGTGGCAACACCGTTAGGTTTAGTTCTCAACCGCCTCCCTGATCACGGTGTACCCGGCACTCTTTCCCTGGCACTATTATCTAAGTTTTTCCCTTCTGTGATCACTTGTATTTCCCTTTTGCTGGTTTTAAATGATTACGTATATCACTTTGACCTTTGCACACGCCTTTTTGCTGCACTCTGTTCCCTCTGGGACCACCTGAAAAAACTCAATTTAACAGAGCTCAAACGTGCGTGACTTCACACCCCATGTGTGTGTGTGTGTGTGTGTGCACGCACGCATGTGCACATGTGCGCTCACTTATTTGTGGTTGCAGGGGTTGATTTGCAGCTTTTGGTCCCTCCCCTTCACTGCTCACTACAATACATATACACAAAGTGACATGGCTAAGAATTCTTATGCCAAAAACTTACTTTTTAAAGTAGGCTTTGTTTCTTCTTTCTTTGCTTTAGCCAACGAGAGAAAATATGGAAGTCCTCTGTTCCATCCCTCCCGCTCATCTCTCTCAGCTTGTCTCAGGATCTTCTTTGTCTCTCTCTTCAATGTTGCAGGCAACTTACGTGGAAAAAAGAACAGTGGGAAGCTTGTGACCACTAAAGCCAGCCCAAGGAACACAAACCCTGAAAAAGTGCGACGATTTAATACAACATTGCATCACATGAAAATCAACAATATTATTGAGTGTCCCATAGTTTGATTGCTAGCACACTCAGCTCACACACTGAGGTCTGGGAATTGATTCCCGGTACAGGTGGAACCATTAGGACATTTTTTCTTAAGACATCTGCTGTCCCTGTTCACCTATCATTAAAATAGGTACCTGGGTGTTTGTCAACTGGTATGGGTTGCATCCTGGGGACAAAATTGACCTAATTTACCCGAAATGCTCTGCATAACAAGGGATTTTCTATATAGTAGTAGTATGTCATTGATGTCAGCTAGGCCTGTATATCTTGTACATGTGCTTATAGAAATAAAAATTATTATTATTATTATTGTTGCATACTACAGTGGACCCCAGAGTAACGAACACCCCGGAAATCGTACAATTATGTAGTACAGTGGTCCCTCGGTTTCGCCGAAAATTCTTCAGAATGCTGCTCAAGTGCCATTACCGAACGAATTTACTTTCTTAAGAAATAATGTCACGTAGGTTAGTCTATTTCAGACCCCCAAAAATACACTTTCAACAGCACTTACGAAAATACACTTACATAAATGTTCGAGTTTGGAGATGCACGAAAACCGAGGGACCACTGTATAATATTGTAATGTACGGGTCGTATTTCTAACGGCTGCACCACGGCTGTTCACGTGATTTCCAACCTCTGCCCATGTGATCTGGCATTAGCCAATCATAGGCCTGCCTTTTGAATGCCTCAGTGCCGGGCGGCCTAGTAGCCTCAGTATCATCCGAGAAGGCCTAGCAGACGGACATGGCATAGGCTCTCAGCTCCCATATATCCAACGCCTCATTAAACGCTACCAAAACCCAAGCTCATCGTCTGTTAATATTACCAAATCTATGAAAAGAACCCCACAACACAAATGGTGGCAGCTTGTGGGCCTAGATTTTGTGTAGTCTGAGCAGATTTAACAAGAAGAGGAAGAGCCGGTGTGATTGCCTCCAGCGTCATACCAACCGTTACCTCACTACCCTCAGCCGGTGTCGTCATCCAAGACTCTTGTGAAGCAGTGTCTCCAGTCTTTCTGGCTTCTAATTGCAAGTAAACCTCCGAAGAGTTGATCTGGGTTTTGCAATTAAGCCAACAAGTAAGCCAGTTTATGGGAAGAGCCTAAGCCAGCCTACAGTCATCCAGTGTCTCCTGCCATCCACCCAATTCTTCACTGCTGTGTGCAAGTAAGAGAATTCAGGTTCACAGTCCAGAGAGCTAAGCCAGCCTCTTCCAGAAAGCCAGTTATACAAGTAAGCCAGTCTTTTCTTCAGCAAGCCAGTTCCTTGCAGTATTGTCTCCAATCGCTCTGTGCTACAAGTTGGATGCTTGTCAGAGTGATCTTCACCATTCCTGTGGCTTATTGTGCAAAAAGCCACCTGGGTTAGAGGCTTCCCGCTGCCGTGAGAATTAGTGTACTGGCCAAACGCCGTGACGTCATCTCAGCGCGGGTGTCTCAGCGAGTCGAGCAGCCGTGACGTCATCCCATGCGCGCCGCTCACTCTGGAGTGTAAACAAGCCACCTGCTCACACTACTCTCTACCAGCCAACATTTTGTGGTAATTTCTACCCTATCTGGGGTACCAGCAGCATTGTTTCTGGCTCACATAGCAAGTCGAGAGTGTCCTCCTTCATCCCAGAGCGCCAACATAAAAGCTTGCTGTGTGAGTTCTTCGGTAAGCGCATTTCTACAAGACTCAGCAGTCAACGACCAGGAATATATTCTCTCCACCTACACTCGTCGTTCATTCATCATTAGACTCTATTCTATTATAGACATTCGTGTGTGTGAGACATTTAAGCAGTGAATTTTCTTAGTGACATTTAAAGACTTGTGTTTCAGTTTCGTGTAAATTTATTTCAAATACTTTTTCAGTATTCTATGTGCTTCGTGTCTCATTTTTATCTATGTCCTTTGTGTAATTTTCTGATCCTGCAGTAAGTACGTTGTGTGCCAATTTTTATTGTTTTTTGTGTGCAGTATAACATTGTTTTCCTTCCAGTTTATCAGTGCAGTATTTGATTAACTCAATATTATTGCAGTCTTGTGCATTATTAATTCCCTGTCCTTCATTTCTTCTCCCAGTGAATTCCCTTGTGTTTTTATGCAGTGTCTGTGCATAGTTCCCTATTGTTTATGCCCCAGTGTTCCTAGTTGCATATTTCATTTTCCTGTGTTCCATTCAGTGTGTCCCATTAATTTTTGTGCCAGTATCTCACATGTTTTAGTTCAACAGACAGTTTACATTTTTGTGTCAACCTGTGCCTCATTTTTTTTAATTTTGCAGAACCTGTTTATTGAATATATTTTGTCTGAAGCAGCAAGAACTATCTCTTTATACATATTTTTACATGCAAGATCTTATTGCATAAACTATCACATTCACTGACTGAATCTTGTTGTGTTGTGTATTCTCCTGCAAAACTGTAAGTTTTTTTTTAACCTTTATTTCAGTTTGTGTATTATTGTCTTTGTGTTGATCTTATCAATAATTCCTTGAACAAATTCACTCTTAATATTCATATGTAAAGTAAAGTAATATTCATTATACTCATTTTCATTAGTTTTCTTAATTGAACTAAGAGTTAAAGTGTTCATTCTCCTTGTGCCCAGTGCAACATTGATTTTTAATTGATGCAGTAAATTGTCTATACAATACCATACATTGATTATACTTTAAAATTATTCTCCAGTAGTGATTACTTGTTCTTGTTATTTTGCATACAGTATTGTGTACTTTATTCCATTTTACTCAGTGTTATCCTGAAAATTGCTAATAATTCAATGCTAGTTGTCAGCATCATAGTTAATTCTTCAGCCAGCAATGCATATTAAATTCTAGTGTCATTTTCTCTTAAGAAAATTTGTTTTCTAGTATTTTTCCAGTTACATACAATTTTTTTTTATTGATTGTAATTCCACTTTGCATTGATTTATCATTTCTCATCTAGTAATTTTGTTTGAATTAAAGTAGAGAGAGATCACTTTGCAGTTAATCCATACAGTATTCATATTGCCTTTTATTGCAATTTGTAAAGTAATTCCTTAAATTTTACAGTAAAAAAAAAAAAAAAAAAAAAAATTCAGTGAGTTTTACCTTCTTATGCAGTGTACATTTGTTGTTTTATCCCCTTTTCTGCATCTAATTCAATGAATTCTTAATTACCATTTTAACTAATCGTGTACTGTGAATATTTTACCATTCTCATTTTTACCTGAATTAGTCTTTGTGCAATTTTCATTGCAAGTATGTCTCACTTACCTCAAATTGTTGTAGCTAATAATGGCATTCAGTCCCCTAATGTTCCAAATGCCCTTGCTGAAATTCATAATAGTAATTTACCGAATGCTAGACCTACCCAGCCACAGAGTCAATATAGTTTCCTTCGTGATCCTGATAGTTCCTTACCGACTGAAAGACAGTATCTAGCTCTTGAGCAATGTGTTTGTTCTCACAGCTTGTATCAGAGAGTTATAACAGTGCTGCGGAATGTGAAGTTCAAATTCAGTCCTGATAGCTTTGTGCATTATGCATTAACGTAGCCGGCGGTCAAGTCACTAGTAAAACTGTCACTCCTGTCTGGAATCCAGTCATAATTGCACACAGGATAGTGTACTATCCTGTGATGGCTCTTGTTCAAGTGGTAGTTCCTCTCCAGGGACGCTTTGTTGAGTAAAGACTGTTTGATATGAGTTATGCCATCTCTTGTTGTCACTTGCCGCCTGCAGAAAGACGTTTCTGTGGCTAGTGTTTACTAGAGTGTCTGTTGTGTTGTGTTCCAGATAGTGATATTATCCCAGTTGACAGTAAGCCCTTTGCAGGTAAAGTGTGTGTGTCGAGTATATACTGCAGTAAGAGATAGTGAGAGCCGTTCTCCTTTGCTTATACTTTGTGCTATTGAGCTATCTATTTTACCCGGGAGAGTCCTTCCACTCCACGTGCCGTTCATTCCTCCAGTAGGAAAGTGTTCCCAGTTCTTAGTGAATAAAGAAAACTCAGTTTAAGAGATTATTTGCATTTGCTAGCCGAGTCCTTACTAAGGCTGAACGCACTTATACAGTTATGCAAATCCAATGTAGTTGCTGATGCCTTGTCGCGTCATGTCAGTGTAGTAACTGCCGATCCTCCATTTAGTGCTGAGGATGTAAAGACTGCTCAAAGAACAGACCCCTTGTGGTCTGGTGTGGTTCGATTCCTGCTCCAGGAAGACCTTATTCTCTCTGTGAAGCCACCAGCACCCATTAGTGACTTTGTCATGAACCAAGAATTACTTTATCGCACTACCGAGTTGGGTAACCCTAGTAGAAGAGTATGCCAATTAGTAATTCCACAGTCACAAGTGAAAGTAGCCTTGCAGCTAGTTCACGATGTACCAGATGTTGCACATCCTGGTATGGATCGTTCTGTGAAACAAGCCAGATTGAAATACTTTTGGCCTCGTATGTCTACCGATATTACTGAGTATGTCAAGAAATGTAGTGTCTGTATAAAATATAAAGGTAATGTCACGGGTCCTAATCCAATCCAGATCTTTCCTACTACTAGTGAGCCATGGGAAAGAGTTGCACTAGATCTCTTGACCAACTTCCAATGTTCCCTCAGTGGAAACAAACATCTGTGTGTGATGGTTGATCACTTTACCAGATATTGTGAGTTAGTTCCTATCCCAGATAAGACTGCCGAAACAGTAGCAAAAGCATTCAAGGAACGTATAATCTGCAGACATACCACTCCTAAGTCCCTCATAACAGATAATGGAGGTGAATTTTGTAATGAGATCCTGGAAAACTTGTGTACACTATACAAGATTACAAAGTCAACCATTGTTCCGCACCATCCTGCCAGTAATGGGTTAGCAGAAAGAACGAATAAGAAAGTCCTTGACGTCTTGAGAGCTACCATCAATCCCAATAGTGTAACCTGGGATGAAGTCATTCCTGATGTTCAATGTGCCATAAATTCTGCTTTTAACGCTTCTATAGGTGATACCCCACACTATGCACTGTACGGTGTCGATAAGCGTTTGCCTTATGAGCTGTTATATTCCAATCCGAAACCGACTTACAGTCCAGATGATTTCGTAGCAGTTCGTACCAGTCAAGCTCAAAGTGTTTTCAGACGTATTCGTGAAACACTTCATAAGTCAACAGCAGAATTTACTAGAGTAACTAATACTAAAGCCAAACCGACTAAAGTTCAAGTAGGGTCCAGAGTCATGCTGTTCAACTTTAATAAAACGTCAGCAATGCCAAAACTCGATCAAAAGTTTGTTGGTCCTTATAGAGTAGTCGAACATATTAATGGCAACAAGTATAAAGTTAGAGAAATTAGCACGAGTCAGTTTAAAGAATCGCATTTAGATCATATGAAGTTAGTATGCGATGATGATGATGAAGTCCCTGACACCCCTGACAATCAGATAAGTGAGACAGAATCTGATATTTCTCCTGTTGCTGTTCCCTCTATCTCTAATGATCAGTCAGATCAACCTGAATGTCGTTATTCCCTACGTACACGACAAGTGTTAATTAATCCTCAAGTATCATTTATAGATACCAGTGTAGATCCTCCTCAATCAGAAGTTGAGTTACCTACTGTAACAGAGTTTGATCCACCCAGAGATGATAATTATACAGCCTATATCAATCTCACCCTAGCAGAGTTGGGGTTAAATGTAAATAACCTGTATAGATAAATATGTAGTAAGCGTTTAACTGTGTGTTATAATATCTACTTAGTATTACTCAAAATTTTTTTTTGTGTTCACGTTCTCTCCGAGTTCTGAGAATTAACAGTATAGATTTGAGTGCACCATATCTACCTTGTCTGTTAATCACTATCTTCTTGTAATTATATTTCCTCAGAATTCGTGAGATCACATGAAGACAGTTGATCGAACAAATTATTTTTTTATCTCTTTTATCATGATATTCTTGAATGAGCTCATTTAATTAATTCCCAAGTATCAAGATGCATCATATAGTAATGTAGATTGTTCCGTCACGATAACATCCATGTGAAGTATAATGTTAACTGTTGTGTACTTTGACATTGTATAGAGTCAGCTGAAAGTTGTTGCCTGTTGCCCTTAGTTTGTATAGTTGTATGTCGAGACGCCATACGTAGCATGCCCGAGCTGTATGGGTCGTATTTCACGCTGCACCACGGCTGTTCACGTGATTTCCAACCTCCGCCCATGTGATCTGGCATTAGCCAATCATGGCCTGCCTTTTGAATGCCTCAGTGCCGGGCGGCCTAGTAGCCTCAGTATCATCGAGAAGGCCTAGCAGACGGACACGGCATAAGCTCTCAGCTCCCATATATCCAACGCCTCATTAAACGCTACCAAAACCCAAGCTCATCGTCTGTTAATATTACCAAATCTATGAAAAGAACCCCACAACACAGTAAGTGCTTGTGGAAGTGTATTTTTGGGGGTCTGAAATAGACTAACCTACGTGACATTATTCCTTAAGGGTAATTCGTTGGTAATGGCACTTGAGCAGGCTTCCGGAAAGAAGTTTTTACATTACTCGGGGTCCACTGTACAGTGGACCCCGAGCTTCAAAACTTCACTCTGAAGTCTGCTCAAGTGCCATTACCAGACAATTACTCTTAAGAAATTTCACGTAGGTTAGTCTATTTCAGACCCCAAATACACTTCCCAAGAACTTACAAAATTATACTTACATAATTGCACGATTTCCGGGGTATTCGTTAACCGAGGGTCCACTGTATTTATATATTTATATACAGTCCACTGTATTTATATACAGTGGACCCCCTAACGAAAGGTTTAGATAACGTAAAAAATCATTACAAGCTTTTCGCCTCGGATAGCGAAAAAGCTCGGATAGCGAACGTATTAGACCTGTCTGCCTGCTCCGCGCCTGCACAGGACGCAGGATGCCCGCCAGTGAAGCGTTGTTTACCATTGAGAGAAGATTACCTAGAGTGCTCTTTCAAACATTCACAATACATTTGGTGTCTTTTTTGGTGGTATATAGTGATTGTCACTGTGAAATAAGTCACCATGGGTCCAAAGAAGCTACCTAGTGGCAACCCTGCATAAGCATTACTTTGGCAAGTAATACACATTTCAGCCACAGTGCAGACTTGCGATTCTGCAACATGTGTAATACCTGTTCGGCTAGTTTACGATCACTGATCCTTATATATGTGTCCCATACGATTCTCAGATGTGCTTGTGATTAACTTAATTGATTCCTGAATACTAGTCAATACCTGCAGTGTTTACATATGCTGCTATGTATGATAATTTATTAACTGTATTTATGTGTATGTTTACCTGAATAAAGTGACCGATTTGACTGACTGGCTGTACTGACTTGACTTACTGATTGGACTGACTTATTGACTTGACTTTCTGACCAGACTGACTTACTGACTGGATTGACTGACTGTACTGATTTATCTGACTTACTAACTGGACTGACTGACCTACTGACTTGACTTATTGACTGGACTGACTGTACTGAATTGACTGAATTACTGATTTGATTGACTAGTCGACTGTACTGACTTGACTGAATTACTGACTGTACTGACTGACCTACTGACTTGATATACTGACTTGACTGAATTACTGGCTTGACTTACTGACTGGACTCACTGACTGACTCGGCTCACTGACCTGACTAGACTGAGCTACTGACTTGACTGACTGTCCTGACTTACTTAACTGACTCACTGACTTGACTTATTAATTTGACTGACTTACTGACTTGACTGGACTGACTTGATTGGACTGATTTAACTGACTTTACTGACTGACTTATTGACTATTATCCACCTCAGCCCAGTAGAGACACAGAATGCCTCTCTACTCCTTTCACAATCATCAACCAACACCAGCAATTTAAGGCTACAAATGCAACAGAAATGTTATTTCTGTTGCATTTGTAGCCTTAAACAATAGAAAACACAAAATTCATAACTACAATTAACAACAGTTTACATTATCATTTTTATTTTTGTAAGATTTCTAGATCCCCCCAAAAAAAGTTGTCTGGTTGTTTTGGGGGTCACGTAACCTTATTTTTATCATGAGTTCTTCAGTTCCTTTAACACGATTCATCTTACACTGCATTTTCAGGAACGTAACTACCGTGTTAATCGACGGTCTACTGTACATTACTTAGGCTTGCATACCGTAAATACAGGTACTCCGACTGGTCGGAGAGCTGGTCCTAAGTCGGTAAACAGGTAGATCATTAAGTGAGAAGTGCCTGTAAAATACAGCACATATAGTTGCAGAGGTTGGTGGATGAATTTGGTAGGGTGTGTAAAATACAGGTACTCCGACTGGTCGGAGAGCTGGTCCTAAGTCGGTAAACAGGTAGATCATTAAGTGAGAAGTGCCTGTAAAATACAGCACATATAGTTGCAGAGGTTGGTGGATGAATTTGGTAGGGTGTGTAAAATACAGGTACTCCGACTGGTCCCAAGTCGGTAAACAGGTAGATCATTAAGTGAGAAGTGCCTGTAAAATACAGCACATATGAGTTGCAGAGGTTGGTGGATGAATTTGGTAGGGTGTGTAAAAGAAGAAAATTGAAAGTGAATATAGGAAAGAGTAAGGTGATGAGGATAACAAAAGAATAGGTGACGAAAGATTGGATATCAGATTGGAGGGAGAGAGTATGGAGGAGGTGAATGTATTCAGATATTTGGGAGTGGACATGTCGGCGGATGGGTCTATGAAGGATGAGGTGAATCATAGAATTGATGAGGGAAAAGGGTGAGTGGAGCACTTGGAGTCTGTGGAGACAAAGAACCTTGTCCATGGAAGTAAAGAGGGAATGTATGAGAGTATAGTTATACCAACGCTCTTATATGGGTGTGAAGCATGGGTGATGAATGTTGCAACGAGGAGAAGGCTGGAGGCAGTGGAGATGTCATGTCTGAGGTCAATGTGTGGTGTGAATATAATGCAGAGAATTCGGAGTTTGGAAATTAGGAGGAGGTGCGGGATTACCAAAACGATTGTCCAGAGCTGAGGAGGGGTTGTTGAGGTGGTTTGGACATGTAGAGAGAATGG